>JBBDGP010001337.1:75000-157500 GCA_037952835.1 Lithobates septentrionalis | reverse complement strand
AACAAGCAGGAGACAGCTACAGTACATTGTGCTTTGTAGAGAGATAACAAAACACTGCAGATATATGTGCCCAGCTCAAATTTCATGAATCGGGTTTACATCCACTAAGTTTTTCTATGTGGTCACATGACTATAAAGCTCCAGCTCAATCCATTTTCTCTGCAGCCATGACAACAGCACCTTTAGCCCTATGAATACTTGTGAAAATAAGGTCACTGCTCTACAGGATTAGGAGGTATGGTTTAGCTAGCTCAAAAGTTTGCAGAGTTGTCAGCCCTCAGCAGGACCCACAGACTACATGGAGCTTTGTGGTCACAAGACCACATAGAAAAATGTTTTTAAACAAAAGAAAATAGGTGGCAATTTCTTATAAAATGTATGCAGGGAGCATCAGAAATTGTGTAGCCATTCCTTCTAAACTTTAATGAGAATTTATAGATTATTAGCCATTTTAAAATATTTGTTTTGCAATTCAGATCTTCTGAACTTATACAAGGGGTTTGCAATGTTCATTAGCAAACACCATCAAGTTATAGAATGACGTCCCTCAAGTTATAAACCTACATTACTCAGGAGGCTCAGCTAGTCTTCCACCTACTGTCATATGTCTGGGCTGCCTGTATCATAAAACCAGAACTGTAGAAAATGCCTGCTGGCATGAAGCATCTATCTTCCTTAGTTTTTCAGTTCTCTATCATAAGGATTTGACGTTCCAGCTGGAGGTCCAAAACTGTGCATATTAAAAAGATGCTGTCCAGATAGAAAAAAATGGAGCCGTCACAGTTGACCAAGAGTCCTTTCACACTGGGGCGGTTTGCAGGCGCTATTGCACTGATAATAGCGCCTGCAAACTGACCCGAAAGTGCCGCTGCCTTAATTCCAGTGTGAAAGCCCCGAGGGCTTTCACACTGGAGCGATGCGCTGGCAGGACGGTAAAAAAAGTCCTGCTAGCAGCATCTTCGGAGCAGTGAAGGAGCGGAGTGCATACCGCTCCTTCACCGCTCCTGCCCATTGAAATCAATGGGACGGCGCAGCTATACCGCTGGCAAAGCGCCTCTGCAGAGGCGCTTTGCGGTGGTATTTAACCCTTTCTCGGCCGCTAGCGGGGGTAAAACCACCCTGCTAGTGGCCGAATACCGACGGTAAAACGCCGCTAATAATAGCGGCGTTTTACCGCTGATGCCGCCCCCGCCTCAGTGTGAAAGAGCCCTTAGTATTGAAGATACAAGTTCTACTACTATAACAAACATGTCAGCAAAGGACACTGCAATCCTTTTTAACTATCCCTTCAAAACGAATGTGTGAGATTTGCAATGTCTTATTTGCCTGGAGTTCCTCCTTAGCTACTGTGACTTTCAGTGGAAAGGTGCTTTGGTAACTTTTTACAAGTCTCATTACAAGAGCCAATGTCATTTACCCCACTGGGCTCCACCTCTATCCTTTGAAGAGATGATAAAATATTTAAAGTGATCAAAGAGAAGTCTCCTCTTTTCAAACACTCAAGCTGCACAACTCATAAAACCTAATTCAAGTCACACGACAAAAAAAAAAAAAAAAAAAAAAAAAAGATTTTTTTCCCTCGAAGAATTAAATATAATTACAGAGTACTCTGGAGGGGGGGGGGACGATACAAAGACATATCCCCTGAGCACAAAATGAATCCTGCCTTTGTCCTACTTTTAATATTGTAAGAAACTCAGTGGAGAGGGCTAGACGCAAAGTCACAGCATTGGCCATTATCACAGACTTTTATTCTTTTTTTCTGTCAACGGAGCCATAGAAGGAATAAAGTTCCCTGCAAAAATGCTAAGCGTGCACCCATCAGCTATATTAAGAGGAGACAGTCATTTTTCCATCTGGCACCACTATCTCAAAAAAGGACACCTTATCAACTCAATAGACACCGGTAGGGTCTAGAGCTGCACAATTAATCGTGAGAAAATCGTGATCTCGATTCAACCCCCCTCACGATCTCTATTGCAAAGTTTCCTGATTCTAGAAATCGTAAAATTGAAACAATGGGGTTTGCCTATCTGCCAGTACTATAAAAGTAAGGCTGCCAGACAGCTGGTAGTTGTAACTTTAGCTATTTTTTTTTTTATTTTTTTTATTTTTTGTTACAGTAGTGATACATTCGAACCTCCAAGACTAGATTCACACCAGCAATTAAGACAGGTTGCCAGCGTCCAGCAGCGATCACTGAAGGTAATCGCTGGTTGTGCAGAGAGAGGTGAATATCTGTGGCCACCAGTGCCCTGTAATTAATTACAGTAAATAGGGCCAGCGGCTGCACTTAGCTGCTCAGAGCCGCCGCAGAAATCTTCAATTCCTGCCTCTACTATTAGCACCGGCCCTAAGAGCCGATGTGAATGTAGCCTTATGCCCCGTACACACGGTCAGACATTGATCGGACATTCCGACAACAAAATCCTAGGATTTTTTCCGACGGATGTTGGCTCAAACTTGTCTTGCATACACACGATCACACAAAGTTGTCGGAAAATCCAATCATTCTGAACGCGGTGACGTAAAACACGTACGTCGGGACTATAAACGGGGCAGTAGCCAATAGCTTTCATCTCTTTATTTATTCTGAGCATGCGTGGCACTTTGTGCGTTGGATTTGTGTACACACGATCGGAAATTCCGACAACGGATTTTGTTGTCAGAAAATTTTATAGCCTGCTCTCAAACTTTGTGTGTCGGAAAATCCAATGGAAAATGTGTGATGGAGCCTACACACGGTCGGAATTTCCGACAAGGTCTTATCACACATTTTCCGTCGGAAAATCCGACCGTGTGTGAGGGCATAAGATTTCAATGCACACGGACATTTGAAGGCTTAAAATATGCCTAGCAAAAAAATTCCCAGTGTTCTCCTGTGCCTGCGGTGCTGCAGGAGGGGTAGACAGCTGGCCATAAAAGTAAATTGCTAACGCACCTGTACCCCATGTTGACACAGATGCTTCTGTGCATCAGAGTTTACCTGCGCACATACATATGATCTATCTCAAGAATCTTGAATTTTTGCATTTGGGAAAATATGCTGATTTTTTTTTTTTTTTTTTTAAGTTTTAAAACACAAGTACAGGGGCATACAGCCACTCACTTCTAGAGCTGCCTGTATGTTCCACCTGTAGCACCTCCGGCATGGGAACATGCAGAAAACTTTACACCAGGCAGCCTACCAAATGAAAAAAAGAACCTAGATTGTACTCGACACCAAATGTTGATTCAGACCAAACTGGTTTCTCCCTCACAGAACTTCCTGGGATGGAATTTCCTTACCTCACATCAAGAAAAATACGCTATTGAGATGTGGTGATAAATCTTGAGAAGTCAAATTTCCGGCTTTCAAGATTGTAGGGATGGCCAAATCTGATAAGCCCTTGTCTCTAAGGATCTGGGATTCAACAGCCAAGCCACTAAAGCCTGTGACTGAGGAACAGGGTGGAAAACCAGCCCTTGAGATAGAAGACCGAAATGATCTGGGAGGGCCCACCGAGAGTCTGCTAGAAGCCTGGCGAAGTCTAAGTACCACCTCCTGCAGTTCTGAGCAATGAGATTCACTAGAAAGCCCTCAATTTCGGTGCTACTGAATAAGAAAGGAGCTTCAAAGGAGGAAAAGCATAGCTCAGGTTGAACTGATCCTGCAAAGTGAGCCAGAGCATCCACTGCGAAGGCTAGAGGATTCCTGGATTTGGAGACTGACCTGCTCAGTTTGTTGTTAAATCTGAAGTCAGGTGGTCCACATGCAGTGCCCCCCACATGTGGCAGAGGTCTCAAAACACTTCAGGATTGAGAGACCATTATTCGGATGACTGAGGAAAATTCACCTTCCAGTTTTAAAACCTTGCCCTTGATAAAAATTGAAAAAAAAACTGGGAGCAAAGAGGTTTGTTCTAGCACACTAGGAAAAAAAACTGGGGCAAGCTAGGAATGGGACAGGTTATACTGGGCTATCCTTACAGCTTTGTTTTGCCAGTGTCCAATCTCCTGAAGGCTGCAGCATAATCCAATCTACCTGAAATGTGAATGAGGAAAACGGATTCAGAAGTACTAACACAATTGAAGAGATATGTACACTGAGAGAACTGGCAGTTGAGCAGCAATTTCAGATCAAAGCCTTGCAACAACTGCCTGTGTCCCAGCTGAGTATCTTCCCCAATCAATTGGTGAGCACCGTCACTGGCTTCATAGACACCCTCCCCTCATTCTGTACTGTACTTTACGATTGTAACCCAAGGAGGAGTCAATGCCACACTGTATGAGTAGAAGGGGTTACTGTACTTTAAGTGGGGGGAAAAAAAAGAGAAAAAAAATCTTGATAAGGAAGTCCTATTTAAAAAACAGAATCTTGCGAGCTACCATGTGAAAAGCCAAATCATAATTAGAGATGACTAAAGGACACCTGCTAGCATTGATCACATCCCATATGCTTGAACCAAAAAGTTTTATACCATTATAATGCTGCGCTACCCAAATATAATCATACGGTAACCGTACTACATCATAATATTACTGGTTGCAGTTAAATAGTGGTGGTGAGATATTCTATTCCTATTCAGGGGGAATATTGCTGCTAGCAACCATCCAAGGATCTAAATGCTGACCATAAACCCAGAGGTGGTTTAAAAGCGTGCGATTTTAAAGCCACACAATCAGGAAAATGTAGTGATAAGCAATTTAAAAATTTGGTAGCAAAATTTAGCAATGGAAGTTCAGAGCTGCATTACAAAGTAAAAAATGTATTCAGTCTTAAAATTATTTACACCTACACATTAGATCTCTGCCTGCTGGATGCCTAATGCAGAAGGTCTTGCGGAAGTTTAATCATCAGAAAGGGAATATACAGCTATTCTTTGGGTATGTAATCCTTTTGCACGACTGTTTGCCAGAGCAATAATTGGGGGTTGAACTTTTAATACAGAAGGAATCCTTAAATGCACTTTAGAAATCCATGCCTAAAATATTTCGCTATTGTGGGCAAATGCCCACTAATCATGTAGGCCACTGATAGGTTTAGAAAACACTTCACATTTCAAGGTAGGCCATATTTTCTGATAAAGAAATGTAATTTTCGAATAAGGATTTTATTCTCACGCAGAAGCAGAATTTATAGGGGTGGCTGGGAGGATAAAGACATTTTTTCAAAGATCTTTCCATGTGGTGAGGAGATATGTACACTGAGAGGACTGGCAGCTGAGCAGCAATTTCAGATCAAAGCCTTGCAACAACTTCCAATGAACTAGGCAGGGCTGTGATACAGGGCGAGAGTTCAGAGAATTTGAAAATGAAAAGAGCTTGTACATCATTTTTAGTAGGAGTTTAGACAATATCTGGGAGGGGCGCAAAGAAGCCTCCAAACCAAATCCAGTTCAGATAAAATTATCTAACTTTGAAACCTACACTGGCATGGGAACCTGACAGAGCCAACCTTGAAGACGATGGCTCAGAGGAACTCATAATGCTTTTATGTCCTTTTTTTTTCCTGATATGGTGAGAGGATGTCCCACTTGTGTCCAGACTTCTACTTTCACTGGTTCTTCTGCTCCCAACAGTAAAACTAGGCAAAAATGCAGGTCTTGGCATACACAGGGGGATGATTTAAAAAAAAAAAAAAAAACATGGCTATTCATCAAGCAAAACTGCATGTACTTTTGTTATATGTGAATTCCCTAACCTTCCCTCAGTTTTAGAGGTTTTTTTTGCACAATGCATAAAGCTGTGGTTGTGCGAAGGGGTCAAAACTGAATGTTCTTAAAGTGGAGTTCCACCCAAAAATGTAACTTCCGCTTTAAGTGCTAGTGACCTCCTGATATGCCACATTTGGCATGTCAGTTTGGGGGGGGGGGGGGGGGGTTGGGGTCTTGGTATCCTGTTTTTAGAGGCACCCAGCTCCCACTTCCTCCCCTGGATCCGTAGCGCCGGATAATAACCTCTCTCCCCCCTACCTCCCTGCAATCTTCTGGGACACCTCACAGGTTCCAGAAGATTGCCCAGCTATTCACAGAGCGCAGCGCAGCCCGTGCCCACAGTACGGATGCTGGCGCCGTGGAAAGGAGGGGGAGAGGAGCGAGGCTGATGATTTTTAAATGAGTGGAACTCCACTTTAAGATATTTTTCCTTCTGATCGAATATTTTTAGGGTATTCGCTCTGATCAAACGTTTTTAGGGTATTTTCTCATTTGAATAATTGTTCTTAAGCCATTTCTGATTGGAATCAGATGTCCTTAAGGTATTTTCTCTTAGAACCTGAAGTTCTATATTATGAATGTAAATACGATGTGTCCAGTACTGCTTATGTTTGACAGAGAAATCCATACAAAACTATTATATATGATAAACCTATTCTAATTAGATTCGATTTGCCAACATTGAAACAAATGAATGTTGCATATGCCCTGCGAAAGACTATTTAAGAATTGTGAAAGAACATTTTCAACAGAAAAAAAATTCACAAAGACAATATTTCTTTGCTGAATGCAGATACATTCACATAGCAATTGTTTTATAGCCAAAATGTTCTCAAGGCAGCTCTTAATACAAGGGGAAGTGATTTTCCTCCTCACATTTTATTTTTATAACTTACGTTTATTTTGAAAAAATAATAAAAAGGTAAGACAACAGTAGGAGTAAAGTATACAAGCTACATATACCGTATATACTCGAGTATAAGTCGTCCCGAGTATAAGTCGAGACCCCCAATTTACCACAAAAAACTGGGAAAAACTTATTGACCCGAGTATAAGTCGAGGGTGAGAAATGCAGAGGGTCAATAATGTCCATCTGCAGCTGCCTGCCTCCCTGTGTCCTGTGCAGCCTACCTGTACCCTGTACATGTGTGTCCTGTACATGTGTGTCCTGTACATGTGTGTGTGTCCTGTACATGTGTGTCCTGTACATGTGTGTCCTGTACATGTGTGTCCTGTGTGTATGTGTGTCCTGTGTGCATGTGTGTCCTGTGTGTATGTGTGTCATGTGTGTCCTGTGTGTATGTGTGTCCTGTGTGTATGTGTGTCCTGTACATGTGTGTGTGTCCTGTACATGTGTGTGTGTCCTGTACATGTGTGTGTGTCCTGTACATGTGTGTCCTGTACATGTGTGTCCTGTACATGTGTGTCCTGTACATGTGTGTCATGTGTGTATGTGTGTCATGTGTGTCCTGTGTGTATGTGTGTCATGTGTGTCCTGTGTGTATGTGTGTCATGTGTGTCCTGTGTGCATGGGTGCATGTGTGTCCTGTGTGCATGTGCAGCCTACCTGTGTCCTGTGTAGCATTCCTGTGGCGATCTCCATCCTCAGACAGCGGCCGTGTGATGATACTGTTCGGCGGCCATTCCACAGTTCAAAAGCCGCGCCTCCTTCTCGTCTGTGATAGGCTGACCGCTGACTGCCTATCACGGACATTCTCTCATTCTCATACCACGGACGAGGATGAGAGAATGTCCGTGATAGGCTGTACACTGACAGCTGTTCAGCCTATCACAGAAGAGCAGGAGGCGCGGCTTTTGAAAGCTGGAATAGCCTCCGTGCATTATCAGCACACGCCGGCCGCCGTCTGCCTGCATGACACGCTGATCATGCAGACAGACAGCGCGGACTCGAGTATAAGTCGAAGGGAAACTTTCAGCCCAAAAAAAAGGGCTGAAAAATTCGACTTATACTCGAGTATATACGGTATGTCTTATCACTAAAAGGGTCTCTTAAAGTGGTATTAAAACGAAAATTGTAATAGATTGCAGCTTGCCAATCAATATGTGGCGGCTGCTAGGAATGAGCCTGATGTTCGCCTGTTCGAACATTGAACAATATGCGGTATCGGCAGCAAATTTGAAAGCCGCCAGAACACCGTTAAAAAGTCTATGGGACACTAACATGAAAAATCGAAAGTGCTCATTTTAAAGGCTTATATGCAAGTTATTGTCATAAAAAGTGTTTGGGGACCCGGGTCCTGACCCAGGGGACATGTATCAATGCAAAAAAAAAATTTAAACACGGACGTTTTTTCGGGAGCAGTGATTTTTTTTTAATGCTTAAAGTGAAACAATAAAAATGAAATATTCCTTTAAATATCATGCCTGGGGGGTGGCTATAGTATGCCTGCAAAGTGGCACATTTTTCCCGTGTTTAGAACAGTACCACAGCAAAATGACATTTCTAAAAGGAAAAATTGTCATTTAAAACTGATCGTAGCTGTAATGAATTGTCATCTCCTCGCAGGCTAGGCCGAAGCCGCGGCCTTGCCTAAAAACTCCTGCCCGCAGCTCCTCAGGACCGGCGCGATGAAAAAAAAAAAAAAATCTAAAAAAATCGATTTGCTTAAATTTTGAATCGATTTGACCTCTCAACTCGATTCAAGATTTAAATCGATTTTTTCCCCAGCCCTACAAGGCCTATGATGAAAGGTACACCATTCCTACAGTGAAACACGGAGGTGGATCGCTGATGTTTTGGGGATGTGTGAGCTACAAAGGCACAGGAAATTTGGTCAAAATTGATGGCAAGATGAATGCAGTATGTTATCAAAAAATACTGGAGGAACATTTGCATTCATCAGCCATGGGACGTACTTGGACATTTTAATATGACAATGATCCAAAACACAAGGCCAAGTCAACCTGTCAATGGCTACAGCTGAATAAAGTGAAGGGTCTAGAGTGGCCATCTCAGTCTCCTGACCTCAATATCATTGAGCCACTCTGGGGAGATCTCAAACATGCAGATCATGCAAGACAGCCCTAGAATTTACAGGAACTGAAGGCTTTTTGCCAAGAGGAATGGGCAGCTTTACAAATACCACAAAAGACTGTCATTGATGTTAAAGGGGGCAATACGTGGTATTAAGAACTGGGGTATGTAAACTTTTGATCAGGGTTATTTGGGTAGTTACTGTTGCCATTATGATCTAAAAATATTAAACAAAGTTGATTGATAATAAATGGCTTCAGCCAAACACCAACCATGAGTGAAAGAACATTTTTTGTGTTATCATTCATATTCTCTGAAAAATGGCCAAGAAATCATAATCTGGTTATTTATATTTACCACTGCATAGAGGTATTTAAGAACAAATTGACTTTTTTAAACTTTACATATTAACTAAATTATACACCACACCTTTTTTTTAGGTTTTTAGTCGATTAAATTGAAACCATAAAATCAGCCAACTAATCGATTATGAAAATAATGATTAGTTGCAGCCCTAAATAACAGCACACACACCCCCTAAATATGGGTATAAAACATGTACCAAAAGGTTAACTAAGCCTTTAAGGATTCCAGGATAATGTTAAATATCTGACCACGGTTTATGTTTTAAACCCATTTGGGGAGAAATTTTCGTAAAAGAAAAAAAAAATTCTGTGAATGGGTCCTTTTAGGGCTTTTGCACATGGGCCATTTGAGCCCCTTTAGCGTCATAATGGCCATACGTTATCTGCCCAAGCAGCTGATATGTATTATTATTATTATTATACAGGATTTATATAGCGTGACAGTTTATGCAGCGCTTTACAACTCTAGGGCAGACAGTACAATTACAATACAATTCAATACAGGAGGATACAGGATGTGTAGCGTTCAGACTATCACTGACCTTAAGGGCTGTGCGCTGATGTCCTTGTGTATATGGCTTTGCCGTTGTAAACATGAGTACAGCACATGGGCATGTGCAAAAAAATAGAACATTTTAGGCTACATTTTAAAACACAATTTAAAAAGAATCTAATAAAAATGCAAGCCAATTTTACCTAACCTTGAGAATTGCGGAATTGCTCAGCAGCTGCACTCTAGGCAGGGCTGCAGGTCTGACATTTAACAGCGAGAGCACTGACTGATCAGTTGTGTGCAGTTCTCGCTTCACTGTGGGTTTTCTTTTATAAAAATGATAAGATTCTTTATGATGAAAGGTTATCTCTAGGACAGAGACAGGCTTCTCATAGCCAAATATGAGGCAGCCTTGTTTTCTGTCAGATTCCGACAAGGTTATCTTCATGTTAAGGCCACAATGCAATTGAAGTCCTATTTTCAGCAAGAAATTCAGAATATCATTTATTGCAGCTTTTAAAATAATGTATGTAAGTACATCGGGTTTGCTAAGCCCCCGAACAGAGAACCTTATATAACAAACCGGCCAACCTGAAAAGTGCCAACCACTTCATCCCTGCACGCCTGGAGACAATGAAGTTAAAATTGCACGTTCCCTACAACAATAATGCTGGTAACAGCCTGTCAGCCACATTGCTTATTTTCTGAATTACTTTGTCCTACTAAAGCTAACCAGGTCATAACTTGAACTGCGAAATGAGGAAGATGAATACTGAAGGAGGAACAAGAGCCAAGCTGGAAGTGTGAGGAGGGAGCGAGGAGAATTGGAGCCATTGATCACTTTCTGACACTTATTTTCCCATCGTAAGTGAAGCTAATGTGCAGACGTTCCAATGAGAAGCGGGGTGGGGGTGGAGGGAGTTAAAATGAAACTTTTAAGTTAATTGCGACTCTGGTTACCAGCCGCAACTTCAAAGCGATAAGTATAGCTAAGAAGACACAGATAAGAGGTAAATGAAAGTGAGAACTTCATCACACAACATTAGGGCGGATGGAAATTGGAACAGCCTGGTGATGTGCTGTTGGAGGTAATGCAAACCTATTTAAGCGTTTTCAGCAGATGTGAACAAAGGAAAAGGAAGGCTCGATCAGAGGACTTTGTGCAACTTCAATAACATTTCCAACAGTAGACTACACAGAACTGTATAATGAATAGACATTCACACGTGCAAAGAAATGTTTGATGTAGACCCAGACATTCAACAAATATTCAGAGTAAATTTAATCACATCTGTCGCATAAGGCTTCATTTGAATTGTAAGACTGGGTAGACTGCTCAGGTGAATCAGTTTTCAGCTAGCCAATGTGGGTGCCGGCCTCGGCTCGCCACCGTGCAATACAGGTATAGAAGAAAATAGGACGCGCACCACCGGGAGCTTGAGTAAAATAAGATCCTTTATTCACATATGCCAAAAGTAGACAGGCTACAACGATTTTCTTCTATATCTTTATTTGAATTGTATTGGAAGCAAAGAAGCATCCAGCACAGTATGTTTTAGGGCCACATTCTGTCTGTATATAAACCATTCTCCCCTTACCCCCAAAGATAATACGCAGCTTCCTTCTGGACCATAAGACCCTTTCCCTAAATGCAGACAGATCATATTTTAAAAGCAAGTTAGCAATCCTTCTCAAACAGACTCAAACAGACTATCTTTGGAAAAGACAACTGTGATCAATTGGTCGGAGGGACCCTCAATAGCAACAAAGGAGGGGTACTACCATTCAGATAGGCAGGCAGTGGAGGCCCGTGCACTGTGGGCGCAGTGGGGAGGGGGTGGTACTTTTTGAAGCACCTGATTAGAGCCAGAGGCTCTAAAAGGCTTTAAAATAGGGTGGGCTCAGGGCGCAGAGTGTGCTCCCCGATTCCACCCAATTGTGTGATGAAAGCAAATTACTTTTCGCTATTTTCACACTAACCTTCCTCCCCGCTAATCAGGAGGCAGGGCGTCAGACCTGTTTGCCGATTGGCCAAGGCACCAGGCCACCCTATTGGATGCCCGGTGCTTAGGAAGAAGAGCGGAGGACTTGGAGACACACACTGAAGCGGAGGTCGTGGTAAGTGCCACAATGTCAGCGGTCAGAGCCGCGCCCGGGGGAGAGGGTGTTGGGGAGGCTGCCAAAGCTGCGAGACGGGCTTCGAGAGGGGGGGGGTTTGGTGGGCACGCGTGGCTGCAATTGACGGCCACAGTGAGGCTGCCATTGACGGCCACAGTGAGGCTGCCATTGACGGCCACAGTGAGGCTGCCATTGACGGCCACAGTGAGGCTGCCATTGACGGCCACAGTGAGGCTGCCATTGACGGCCACAGTGAGGCTGCCATTGACGGCCACAGTGAGGCTGCCATTGACGGCCACAGTGAGGCTGCCATTGACGGCCACAGTGAGGCTGCCATTGACGGGCACAGTGAGGCTGCCATTGACGGGCACAGTGAGGCTGCCATTGACGGGCACAGTGAGGCTGCCATTGACGGGCACAGTGAGGCTGCCATTGACGGGCACAGTGAGGCTGCCATTGACGGGCACAGTGAGGCTGCCATTGACGGGCACAGTGAGGCTGCCATTGACGGGCACAGTGAGGCTGCCATTGACGGGCACAGTGAGGCTGCAATTGACGGGCACAGTGAGGCTGCAATTGACGGGCACAGTGAGGCTGCAATTGACGGGCACAGTGAGGCTGCAATTGACGGGCACAGTGAGGCTGCAATTGACGGGCACAGTGAGGCTGCAATTGACGGGCACAGTGAGGCTGCAATTGACGGGCACAGTGAGGCTGCAATTGACGGGCACAGTGAGGCTGCAATTGACGGGCACAGTGAGGCTGCAATTGACGGGCACAGTGAGGCTGCAATTGACGGGCACAGTGAGGCTGCAATTGACGGGCACAGTGAGGCTGCAATTGACGGGCACAGTGAGGCTGCAATTGACGGGCACAGTGAGGCTGCAATTGACGGGCACAGTGAGGCTGCAATTGATGGAGGGGTTTCAGTATTTTTCAGTTTGCACTCCCCAAAAAATTTTGAGCACCAGGCGCCACTGTAGGCAGGGCTGTTTTTATTGCATAAGCAAAACCATGTTATTGCCTAAAAGTCACCCAACTAAAAAGGGCTTAGTAGGATTGTCGCACCAAAAGTCTAAATTTAGGTAGCACAAGATGAGGTGAAATGAACCAGGCCAACAAAGAAGCTCTGGAGTGGACCAGAACAAAAAAACCTAAAGTGCATATACATATCAAGTGTATGTAAACCCTAACAGTGAACTGATCCTTTTGGTCTGGTAAATATACAGTTTAAGTGTTTGTTTTTTTTCCCAATTTGTTTTATTTTAATAGCTGTTAGGCACAGCCAATAGATAATGCGATTTTCTTTCCTGCAACCACAGGTTACAAGAAAGAAGATCGCTCGATTTCCCCCTCAACACATTAAGTGTTGATGGGAAATCCCTCATGTAGAGCTATTGTTTTCCCCCAGCAACGATCAACTTGGGTACAATCAGCCTGCCCAAACATGGATCAAATCTCATCCAGTCCCTGCTGAACGAGCCAAGATTCAAACCATCTATGGCTGGCTTTAGAAGCCAAAAAAAAAAAATACACATTGATCCTGTCAGAAACAAAGAGCTGTCCTTCCTCCTGTGCACACTTCCTAGGTTATCTAAAGGAGGCTAATTAGTGTTCCTGGTACTCATCTTGCAATACAGAAGAACAAAAGCCCGGTACACACGGGTCGAATGTCAGGAGACATTTGCCGGTTCAAAAACAAATAAAAACAGGCAACATTCAGCCCGTGTGAAGCTGCTGTCGGACAAACACGCTGGAAAGCCAGAAGCCAACCAGCTGCCAATGGCAGAGAGCACTGATCGGAGTGTTCTGTCGGGGAGATCGCTCTACTTACTTCGCATAGAGATTACAGCAGCTCTGACCGGAGCAGGAAAGTTTTTTTCATTCAACCCGCAGGGTTGAATAAAAAAAAAAAAAACCTATAGTATGTACCAGGCTTAAAACATAGAATTCCTAGGTTGTGGAGATGAAAAGGCAGAGGAGGATTCAGTAGTTTAGCAATAGACAAGTGGGCAGGGCTGACACTATTCAGTCCACAAAAATGCTATGTGTAGTCAGTCCACAAAAGGGAATTTAGGAACAGAGATAAACTTCTGTTTATTTTTTTTGCCATGATAAGCACGGTAATGCGGTGAGTGACACACACAGTATTGCATTGACCATGCAAGCAGCTCAGAAATTATGCATGTGTGATAGATGAGGATTGCTCTCAGGAATAATGTTTAAAGTTGAAGGCAGGTCACGGGGTGGATCACTTCAGGCAATTCCACAGTCTTCACTGATAGGTAACTGCCAATAGCATGTTCACTTGCCATACTTATAGAAAGCCCACAGAGGTCCTAATTATGTTCTCATATTTGTTTTTAACACAACATTCTGTCTGCTACATGCTTCATTTTACCAAGGATTTTAAAGAGGTATGGCAGATCCTGGCATAGTCACCACCCTCCTGAGTTGCACTTGGCAGGCATTGGTGTGCTGTGCTGCCCACCAGCTTACAAAACGGAATTGTATTCAGAGAGATTATTGTGAATCATTTATAGCATGATTGATTATCGGCATCATTCTAAATCCCTATAATAAAAAAAATTTATGGAATAAAACAATTTAGGTTAAAACATAGTTGCTGTAAGTGTAATAGAAATGTATGTTTTAAAAAATGTACTTTGAAATAAATTGGTCAGAAATGAACATATGTATCATTCAAATAAATGGCATTGCTTGATCTAGTACACTTGCAGCAAGAGATTTGTTTTGCTATAATTTATATAATGAAAATGTAAAAATATTATAAATCATACTAAAGCTGACTGCAAGGCAACAATTGTTTTACTAGGAATTTTACTGCCTTAATGTGATTCCATTTTGTTGCCTGCTGGACATCACAGCACATCTTCTGAGAATGAATGCCTCGTTACATTCTGTATATCGTTGTTGTACATCTGAGTTCATATGACCTAGCTAAAAAGCTTTGCAAAAAACTTTGCTAAATATACCTATAGTTTGTTGTAGCGCAAAACAGACTTAGAATAGCCTACATTGTAGACTTATAATGTGAACCTGCATTCTTTTTTAAAGGGGTTGTAAAGTCAGAAGGTTTTTTTCTTTAACTTAAAGCATTCTATGCCTTAAGATAAAAAGTATTCTGTGTGCAGCAGCCCCCCTCAGCCGATCTAATACTTACCCGAGTCCCCTCTCTGTCCAGCGATGTTCACGAGTCCCTCGGGCCTTCCGGGTCTCTCCCTCCTGATTGCCTGAGACACAGCAGTGGTGCCATTGGCTCCTGCTGCTGTCAAAGTAAGTCAGCCAATCAGGAGAGAGATGGGGCAGAGCCAAACAGCAACTCAGTGTCTGGACACACGGAGTTGCAGCTCGGCTAAGCTGCTTGCTGTGGGGGCACTCGACCGGAGGGAGGGGCCAGGAGCAGCGAAGGGGGACCCGAGAAGAGGAATATCTGAGCTGCCCTGTGCAAATCCACTGCAACAGAGCAGGTAAGTATAACATGTTTGTTAAAAAAAAATTAAAAAAAACGATTTTACAATCACTTTAACATGTAATGTTAAACATGTTTCATCAGCTACATACAGTATGTAACAATCTCTAATTTGCATTAAAAAGTACTCAGCTGTTTTCCCACTGTCTCATTAGGCAGACACCTGTATATGGGACCCCCTTTATCTGTAGCTGGTAGACAATCCAAACAAACACTCTAACATGCACTCTTCCTCTCTGCCAAGTAGAAACTGGACTTCAGGTGCTTGGGCGCGTCCCTACTCACTGCACAAACTCATTCAAAAAGGGACGGGCTACACTCCAGATAGGTCACCACAATGAAAATTTATAAATTATTAACTTGTTAGCTGGCATATCATTCACTTTGCCCTAATGCGTGTCATCCAAAAAACGGGCTTAGCGTAGAGATCCCCCTTTACTGGTAGTTTGGGAGACCCTCTTGCTAAACTGCTTGTAATGTAGAAAAGTTATTCCCAAGCACACCCACTGGAGGCTCGAAGGCTCCTCATGTACCAAAGCATCACTGTTAAAGGATAAGCTCACCTTTAAGAACATGTTTTTAGGGTGGAACATGTTCCCACTCCTGTCTTGTCTACCCAATCCACTGCATCTAGTGACAGCAAACGGGGGATCTTCTCCCTCTGCTTGCTGTCACCATTTTAAAAAAGATGCGGCCGCATGGGATACCGACCACCATTGGGGCTGTCGGCTTGTACTTTCAATGAACTATGGCGCTGTTGAGCGCTCTGGGAGTTCATTCTCTCTTCCTGCCCGTACGAGCAGACAGATACAGTGACAAGTCTACAGGAGTTCAGCATGGCACCAGTGATCTGCTGTTCGCGGGTGCAATGCCTTACAAGCTCCAAGTAAGGAAAAAAAATTGCGCATTTTTTACCTGCAAGAAGATGGGTTTTTTTTGTTTTTTTTTAAAGGTGAACTTATCCTTTAAGGATGATCATACTATTAGGTATGATCTTGTACGTTAACACACACAAATAAACTAATCAACCTATTATTTCTATGCATTTTGGCAAGGAGGAAGAAGGTGACCAGCACTGACAGATTTCAATAAATGTCCTCCCTTACAAAGGCTGTCTGGGAGGGGTTAGGGGTTTGCCATAGATGTGAACTTATGCCAATGGGTATCCAAAGACATCTCTCCCTCTAAACTGATGGCACATCCAATATAATATACTCCCATTAATCATGTTTGGTGCTGCTTAGATTGAGGCTCCAGGGGATTACAGACAACTCAGATTAAGGTAATCCAAGTGATTTATTTTGACTAAACAGGATTGCAGTGTTTGCTGGACAGCAGAAGCAGTTCATCAATTCGAATTGCTCTTTAATGGGATTCCTTCCTGCAAGTGTGCAATCATCAGTGGACCTGGTCACCCCTTGTTAAGATGTTCAATACTGCAAAAACACTTAGGCCTCCATCACATAGACATGTACATTTTGGTACACAGGTCCTGCTGGCTGAAAAATGCATCAGTTTAGACGTGTTATATCCATTGCGTTTACATGTATTTAAACGTGTTTACGTACATTTGCATGCGTACATATGGTAAAAACACAGAATCTGTGTGGCCACGAACACAAACCTGCTCTATTTTTTTTTATGCTGCTCCAAATTCACTTGTCTGATATATCAATTCACTTCCATTATGCTGAATACAGATGTTGCAGAAGTAGACCCTGCATGCATCTGTACGCAGCATTTTTTTTAATGTCCTGTGTGAATGAGGCCATTTCATGGGTCCATTTTTTTAGGGGCAATCATGCTGAGTAAGCTCATACGTTGTCAGTAAGGATTTTTTTTTTCTGGCCTTTTTTCCAGCACATGGACAAAGCATTGCATGTTCATGAAAAGAAGTGTTGCTGTAAACTGAGGGACAGCTGTGTTTTCTTAGGTTGTGAATGCACATTGGGGTGACATTCAAAATGAGAGGCAATGCACAACTGTGAATCCTGCCTCAAATGGTTCACCTTTCCAAAAAAGATCAATCCTATCAATGAGAGTGCCCCAAAACCTAACCGTGACAAGGTCCAAAACGCGACTGCACATTTGCATTGTCATAATCACAGCAACGATGGGATTCTTTCTGATCTACTGTTATGATTGACGAGGATCTGCCTGCCATATACTGGCAGACTTTGCCAAATGAGTAGTCCACTTTAGCTATAGGTGGCCAATTACAAGTAAATCTCTTACAAAGAGATGAACTGAACAAATTCCATTTTTGCTGAACATGGGTCAACAAGTCCTAAATCTACAATCTTCTCCCCTGCTCACACAGGAAACACATCTTGTGCAGTGAGAGGTCCATTCCTTTCTTCCCAGTGAAAAATAAAATATGGATACGAAGGGTCACACAGATTTTACACCACACTGTAAAATGTATACCTTCATTAGGCAGTACTTGTTTAATCGCCCTCATGGTAAAAATTTGAGTTTAAACTATAACCTGCATTTTGGAAAATCCCTGTAGCTCATAATATGGGTCTTTCTTCACCTTCCCCTTTTTATTTGGGCACACAAGTGTGGCAAGCATTTGCTGAGTTAGTTTCCAGCTGGACTGGGTTATTGCTAAACCACCAAAAGAATTCTGGTGCCAGCTAAAGTGACAAAACCCCTTCTGGAGATCTCAGCCTTTAACAAGATTGTTTATCAATTGCCTGTAGCAGCCACCAGTGATCACCGCTCCGAGCCAAGATCCACTGTGCCAAACCTTCACATAATGCTTTGCAGATACTTGGAGAAGTCGTCACATGAAAATAGGAGTGAAAAATATTTTAATAATTGAGCACAAAAATACTAGTCTTTAAAAATAAATTATGCACAATAAAATGTTATCCTAGATTTACACTTTATTGTAAAACATCTATATTTGCTTATTTCTGTCTTTAGCTTCCTAAGCCAAGTTTAGACAACAGAAAATCCTATGAATTGACAACATTTAGTAATCGGTATTTAGTATATTTATTTAATTTTTTTTAATCAAAAAAGTTTTTATTAAAAATATATATATATATATATACACACACACTACCGTTCAAAAGTTTGGGGTCACATTGAAATGTCCTTATTTTTGAAGGAAAAGCACTGTACTTTTAAATGAAGCTAACTTTAAACTAGTCCTAACTTTAAACAAATATACTCTATACATTGCTAATGTGGTAAATGACTATTCTAACTGCAAATGTCTAGTTTTTGGTGCAATATCTACATAGGTGTATAGAGGCCCATTTCCAGCAACTATCACTCCAGTGTTCTAATGGTACAATGTGTTTGCTCATTGGCTCAGAAGGCTAATTGATGATTAGCAAACCCTTGTGCAATCATGTTCACACATCTAAAAACAGTCTAGCTCCTTCCAGAAGCTACAAAACTGACCTTCCTGTGAGCAGATTGAGTTTCTGGAGCATCACATTTGTGGGGTCAATTAAACGCTCAAAATGGCCAGAAAAAGAGAACTTTCATCTGAAACTCGACAGTCTATTCTTGTTCTTAGAAATGAAGGCTATTCCATGCGAGAAATTGCAAAGAAATTGAAGATTTCCTACAACGGTGTGTACTACTCCCTTCAGAGGACAGCACAAACAGGCTCTAACCAGAGTAGAAAAAGAAGTGGGAGGCCGCGTTGCACAACTAAGCAAGAAGATAAGCACATTAGAGTCTCTAGTTTGAGAAACAGACGCCTCACAGGTCCCCAACTGGCATCTTCATTAAATAGTACCCGCAAAACACCAGTGTCAACATCTACAGTGAAGAGGCGGCTGCGGGATTTTGGGCTTCAGGGCAGAGTGGCAAAGAAAAAGCCATATCTGAGACTGGCCAATAAAAGAAAAAGATTAAGATGGGCAAAAGAACACAGACATTGGACAGAGGAAGACTGGAAAAAAGTGTTGTGGACGGATGAATCCAAGTTTGAGGTGTTTGGATCACAAAGAAGAACGTTTGTGAGACGCAGAACAAATGAAAAGATGCTGGAAGAATGCCTGACGCCATCTGTTAAGCATGGTGGAGGTAATGTGATGGTCTGGGGTTGCTTTGGTGCTGGTAAGGTGGGAGCTTTGTACAGGGTAAAAGGGATTCTGAATAAGGAAGGCTATCACTCCATTTTGCAACGCCATGCCATACCCAGTGGACAGCGCTTGATTGGAGCCAATTTCATCCTACAACAGGACAATGACCCTAAACACACCTCCAAATTGTGCAAGAACTATTTACAGCAGAAGCAGGCAGCTGGTATTCTATCGGTAATGGAGTGGCCAGCACAGTCACCAGATCTGAACCCCATTGAGCTGTTGTGGGAGCAGCTTGACCGTATGGTACGCCAGAAGTGCCCATCCAACCAATCCAACTTGTGGGAGCTGCTTCTAGAAGCGTGGGGTGCAATTTCTCCAGCTTACCTCAATAAATTAACAGCTAGAATGCCAAAGGTGTGCAATGCTGTAATTGCTGCAAAAGGAGGATTCTTTGATGAAAGCAAAGTTTGATGTAAAAACAATGTTATTTCAAATACAAATCATTATTTCTAACCTTGTCAATGTCTTGACTCTATTTTCTATTCATTTCACAACGTATGGTGGTGAATAAGTGTGACTTTTCATGGAAAACACAAAATTGTTTGGGTGACCCCAAACTTTTGAACGGTAGTGTGTATATATATATATATATATATATATATATATATATATATATATATATATATATACATATATACACACACACACACACACACACACACACACACACACACACACACACACACACACACACAACTTCCCAAGTACAAACATTGCAATTGCACAAGTCTACATTTACATACCAGTTTCATCACAGTTCCATCAAAAGTATTATACACACTAACCAAGGTCTCATACCATCACAACTTGTTCATAAAATTAATATAACCATTGCATTGTGTCATATACATGACCATTATCCTGTAGGGCATTGTAGAAGCATGGACATCACTAATTCCCTGGGTCTCAATCCTGGTGTATCCAGCCATGGTGACCAAATACGTTCAAATCAACCCGGGCTCCCCCTGTGTTGATAGATATATTTTTCCATAACAAGGGTGTGCTATCCATGAGGCGACAGTGGGCGGTGAGGTTGATTTCCAATCCATCAGAATACGTTTTTGGGCCTGAAAGAGCGCCCTGGATAATGCGGTTCTCACCATCTCCTCTGGGACCACCTCTTCTAGAACTTTCAGTATACAGTGAATGGGGCTTAGAGGTACAGCAGTTTAGAACACTTCATTGAGTGTTCCAAGTACCTGATTCCAGTAACGGTGAAGCTTTGGGTATTGTCAGAGGAGATGGATAAGGTCCCCACTGTGCTGCCTACTCCCGTGCGCGAGCTTTTGGACATCACTGCAGCCACCATTTAACTCACGCTATTCCTATGATGATATTTTTACCTGTATCCCAGCACTAGGGCATAGTGCAGTGTTTGTGAGTACCGAATTTTAATAAATGTTACCGTTTTTCAGCCACGCAGTGTGCACTATGTTTTTCCATTTTTATTTCATGTGACATGATCTGCAATTTTGAGTGCCATCTTCATTACCGTGGGACCATCTGCTTAGACAAGTCTTCATCCTTATCCACTGAGTGTGGCAAATGCTGTCTTGGCCCATCTGTTAGTTCAGGGGTCCATATGCTAAGGTGAGCGGTTTGGCTGGCCGGTGGTGGGTTCACGGATATGTAGCACTGCATGGAATTTTCTTGAGCACCTACATCATTCCAGAGGAGAATCCTTTTCCCATCTATATGTGATTTCTAATTATAAAAGGACTTTATTTGGACTTTTAAGTTTAGCGCTGCACTGCTTTGTTTTCCATACGTCTTTTGAGGTTTTATATGTTTGCCTTTAGTGTTCAGCAGCTTGTTTACCTTGCGACAGTTGTATTTTTGCGCTGACTGTATTTTCTTTAATTAATGTATAATTATGATACTTTTTGTGCAACGTTTAAAGAGCAGATAATTATTGCTTGCAATGCTTCATGCCACTGGTCTCCCACGAGTGGTCCTAGATCCCTTTCCCACATGGATACTGCCTTGATGGGGTGTGCCCTCAGAAAGTGTGTCAGCAACATCTGGTAACACTGATATAATGCCCTTAGTTTTGGTGCTAGACTGCAATATGTGAAATATAGGGGTGGACGACACAACCCAGCCCCCTGCATCTCCCTGTTCATTCACTGCATGCCTGAGCTGAAAGTATGAATAGAACATGGAAGGTGGTAGATTAAACTGACTTTGTAGTTCAGGGAAGGACTTCAGCTTACCATTACGGAATATGTGAGACAAAGGAGACACCCCAAAGGCTCTCCACCTAGGCCCCTGAAGCAGCTTAGCCAGTTCAACATAGGAGAGGTTATTCCAGATTGGGCACACCCTCTGCATCTGTTTGCCCTTGTTCCATATTTTTTGAATTAGTGAAAGAGTAGGCGTCAGTTTGTTGGATTTGTGGAACACCTGCGCCTCCAAGCCCATGGGAACAGATTCTGCTCCAGTGCGCACCAGCATCAACCGTGCCGACGAGCTCACCGGCTCATGGGCCATGGAGCCAGTCAGATGCTGCAGCTGGGCTGCCAGATAGTACAGCCAAGGGTTGGGCAGTGCCAGGCCTCCGCTGTCCTTCAGGGATTGCAGCTGCTCCAACTTAATCCTGGGGGGACCCATATTTCACAGTAAGCGTCGAATAAGGGTGTTAACCACTCTGAACATTTTTAGATGGATAACTACAGGGGAGTTGTGCAACAAATAGAGCAGCTGTTGCATTAATATCATTTTTGTCAGGTTTGCCTTTCCCAACGATAGTTTAACGTTATTCCAAGTGTTAATTTTGTCCCGGAAGCGTGATAATAGAGGATATACATTCAGTGGACAGTAATCCGCAAGCCTAAGCAATATTTGTATCCCTAAGTACTTAAATGAGGTTACTATTTGGATAGGGGAGGTCCCTGGCAGGTCCACCTCCTGATCATCAAGCAGCATTAAAGCTGATTTAGACTAGTTTGTGTTCAGGCCAGAGTAATATCCAAAACTGGAAATCATGTCCGTCACAGCCTTTAAAGAGGCATTGATGTCCCCCAGAAAAAGCATCAAGTCGTCCGCATACAACATGATCTTTTTGTGTAGATCACCGTACCTTAATCCATTAATCTGCGAGTTGGCCCTTACCCAGGCCACCAGTGGCTCGATGGCGATAGCAAAGAGCAGGGGGGACAGCGGACACCCCTGCCTCGTTCCCCTGCTCAGAACAAATGCATGAGACATTTGGTCAGCCATTCTTATAGTGGCCTGAGGGGAAGCATATAACAACCTGACTCATGCAATAAATCTGTCACCAAAACCAAATCTGGACAGCACCGCCCATAAATACCACCATCCAACATTGTTGAATGCCTTGTTGGCATCAAGGGATAATAGAGCCCTATTACCCCCGTTAATAGCCTGCAGCTGCATATTGAGAAAGAGTCGCCTAAGGTCTGTGGCTGTGGATTTCTGGGGCATAATTCCTACCTGGTCATCTCATGTGTGGGCCTGTATGGGCGGTGTATTCAGGAAAAGAGCATAATCACTCACTGGGGGTGAGCAACAGGTACTGTTCCTCTGAAAAAAATAGGGGGGGGGGGGGTTAAACTGTAAAGATAACTTAGCACCCATCATTGACATTTTTTTGTAATTCCATTCAGGATGTCACCCTGCGCTCTCCTCTTGGCAGCGAAGATCTTGTTCATTCTGAGTTCAAAGACAGGTATCCGGTCCCCCCTCCCCCCCTCGAAAGGTGCCAATTGTGGCACCAGAGAGGGGGGGGAATCAGATGAGCGGAAGTTCCACTTTTGGGTGGAACTCCGCTTTAAGCAAATTTACACGCGTTTAGGCGCATTGGGCTTTGTTTGTGGCAAAATGTTCTCCTGAACGTACTGGCCTTGGCTGTTTTCTGCCTCTAAACACCAATGTGTTCATAGAAACATAGGCCAACACAGGCGGGCAGGAAAAAAAAGTCAAACACCCTTAAAAGTGGTGTTTTTGATGCCTAATGTGCACAAAGCCTTATTTAAAGTGGTTGTAGAGCCTTTTTTTATATTAAAATATCAAATATGTACTTAATACACTTAAAAGCATCGCACAGAGCAGCCCTGATCCTCTTCTTCTAGGGTCTCCCACCGGCGCTCCCGGCGCTCCAGGCGGAAATCCGCTTTCCCTGGGGCACTCATGTGTGCTCACTCCCGAGTTCCAATACTGCGTCCATTGACACAGACAGTGGGACTCCACCGCCCACTCCCGTGTCACAGGATTGGATTGACAGCAGCGGGAGCTGCATGAAGGTGAAAAACCTTAAGGCTTTACAACCAATTTAAGTGACACAAACAAGAATGAAGATATCAAATTTAAAAGAGAATAAGGCCAGACCTAAAAGGTAAAAAAGTCTACGCTGCCCACCAGGGGCGTTGCTAGGGGGTGGCTTTTGGGGCTATAGCCCCGAATCTGGAGCCTATAGCCCTGAGTCTCTTGCCGTAGGGTCCCTGCCTAACCAGCAGGTCACGGCCGCAACTGCTGCGGCGGGCAGGCTGGCTGCAGTAGGAGATGGGAGAAGTTAGCGGGTGGAGAAGCAGAGATGACAGGTGACGGTGGCAAGTAACACGCTGCATCTGATGGCAGGAGATAGGGCAAGTGACACGCCCAGGGCTCCCACTGATTCTGCATTATGGTGACTTGAACCACTTCATTATATATTAGGATGTTACAATAGAAACAATGCGCTTCAGTCACCCTGACACCATATCAACCATGGTGCAATGATGATTGAAGGCCCAACGCCAGCCATTGCCCGCGAACTATGGCTTACCCCCCCCCAAAGGCCTGCAAAAATGTTGGTGACCGATGCTATGGGCTCTAGCCCCAGTCCTTTTGAAGACCTAGCAACACCCCTGCTGCCCACAAAGGGCTCTACAGGGACATAGGGAATAATTTTACAGCCATCACAGATCATTGCAGGTACCACAGGATGCCCGCTTTTAGGTTGTACATTTATTCTATGTCAGTAATTAAGTAGTGACGTGGGATAAAAAAGGCAAACTCAGATATTGATTCTACACAAATAAACAGAGGGAGCCCC
Source organism: Lithobates septentrionalis (assembly GCA_037952835.1). Lineage (NCBI taxonomy): Eukaryota > Metazoa > Chordata > Amphibia > Anura > Ranidae > Lithobates > Lithobates septentrionalis. Next base: position 133,175 of record JBBDGP010001337.1, on the reverse strand, counting down.
AAAACCGGTTTCAGCCAACCATGGAGTATTGTGAAATCTTTCCCTTTTAATTAAAAAAAAAAATTGCATCCAAGCTTTGACAAAATCTTCTTGTGTTATTGTTCACAATTTACTGTTGTGTATCTTATTTTATCCTTTATAACAGACATGTTTTGCAGGAGGCATACCAATCTATATATTCTGAACATAATCATTCAGAAAAAGGACATGGCTGAAAAACACCCCATTTTGTTGGCACAGTTTAAAATCTTGGCACTGCCCACAATTCTGCTATATGTGATAAGAATGGTAGCAATTTTCGATCTACATTATGTTCTGCGAAGCCAGGGACATTTGTATTCACTTTGTGTCGTCTCAAAAGATTGTGTTTCATCACATCTCTGCTTTGTAAATGTATGCAATGTGTTTCTAAACAGATTTTATCCCCGGAGACTCAATTGGAATAAATAAGAGAAATATGAAAAGGAAGACATTGAAGATTGTCTAGTTTTACAAGGTTCAGCTGAGAAAAAAGGGTGTAAAAGCTGTATTTACTTATTTTTTTTAATTTTAGGAAAGTCCCCAGATTCATTCCTAACGTTTGATTGAGCAGACTGGGTTTCCGTCTCTGCCTGACATCTCATTTGATCTGCCAAATTGCTCATTAGGTTTGGCAATTTTCACCTAGGCCTCATGTTTGCATTTCAGAAGGGAATAAACATCAGTTTGGCTTTAACAGTCATCAAGCTGCAAACTTCCTATCTATACCCAAGGCTAGAAAACCCACAATATTAACATTTAGTTAGTGGTGAAACATTACAGCACTTTCACAGTCTGCACGGTGTAGCAGTAACACTTATTACATGAAGCACAATAAAGACTAATGCAAGAGACCACATTTTGGACAAACCTGGTTACCCATAAGGCCCCATTCACACCTTAGCGTTTCGTAGCTTGAAGCTCAAAGCTCCAAAACACAGGAGGAGGAAAATAAAAATCAATTATTCTCTATGGAGTTGGTTCACATCTCAACTACAAGTCATTTAAAGCCAAATGCACGAAGTTCAAAAAAGTTCTGGAGCTGTTATTGTAGCTTAAATCTGGCAGATTGGTGCGTTATTGAAGCCTCTTGTTTTATAGAAATGAATAAAAAAAGGCTTGATGCTAGTGCGTTTTGTTATACGTTTTTCTGCTCAAATGCAATAAACGAAAATAATAAACAAAGTAAATACAGTAAAACCTTGGATTGCAAGCATAATTACTTCCGGAAACATGCTTGTAATCCAAAGCAGTCGCATATCAAAGCAAATTTTCCCATAAGACATAATGGAAAATCAGATGATACGTTCCACAACCATTTATTCATAAGTATTTCAGTCCATATAGATAGATTATAGCAATGTGACCAGGTTGTGTAATCATAAAATTTACCATCCACAAATGGAAGCCTTCACAAGGGGATTAGAAGCAAGATCCAGAAGAGCTACAGAGTATAAAAGAGAACAGAGGCGCCTCTAAGTGTAGCAATACAGTTACATTTAAGGACGGTACAACATTTAGCAACTCACATGGTTGATGATTAACCAATTGCTTACCGGGCACTTAAACCCCCCTCCTATCCAGACCAATTTTCAGCTTTCAGCGCTGACGCACTTTGAATGACAATTGCGCGGTCATACAACACTGTACCCAAATGAAATTTTTACCATTTTTTCACCACAAATAGAGCTTTTTTTTGGTGGCATTTGATCACCTCTGCAGTTTTTACTTTTTGTTAAAAAAAAATTTAAAAATCTGAATTTTTTTTTTAAAAAAAATAATTTTTTTATATTTTGTTATAAAAAAATTTAAACGGGTAATTTTTCTCCTTTATTGATGTGCGCTGATGAGGCGGCAGTGATGGGCACTGATGGGTGGCAGTGATGGGCAGCACTGCCGGGTGGCACTGATTGGCACTACAGGTGGGCATTGATAGGTGGCACTTGTGGGCATTGATAGGTGGCACTTGTGGGCATTGATAGGTGGCACTTGTTGGCATTGATAGGTGGCGCTTGTTGGCATTGATAGGTGGCACTGTGGGCACTGTTAGGTGGCACTGTTAGGTGGCACTTTTAGGTGGCACTGATGAGGCAGATGTGCCTCTTCCACTTGGGGACCGATGTCCCTCACATCCTAGCCGGTGATCGGCTTTTTTTTCTACTCACGCTGTCAGTACCGATCTTTTGTTTACATCATGTGATCAGCTGTCATTGGCTGACAGCCGATCACATGGTAAGGGGCCGGGACCGGCCCCTTACTTAGATCAGTGATCAGCCGAGTCTCAGTGACTCGGTGATCACAGCGTGCCCGGCGCGCACCCTGCAGGGCGCGCGCAGGGAGCGTGCACAGGGGAGGCCGTCATATGACGGCCTCCCGGGAATGCAGGTCCGCGCTGTGGCCATCATACGGCCATAGCGCGGATGCCAGGAGGTTAAGAGAAGCACATCTAAAAAGTCATCAAAAGTATGCAGGCATCCAGGGTAAAGCTGTTCACAAAGACCGTCCTCCACACTGCCGCCTCTCACTGCTGTGATTCTGCAATCGTGACCGGGAAGTCAACCCTGCAGTAGAGCAATCTGAAAGCGAGGCTTGAAGCGCTCGTGGAGCACAGCATGGGTGGGAAAACGTTGATGGCGGTGCAGAGGACGGTCTACGTGGACAGCTTTAGATGTGACTGTTTTATTCATCAACCATGTGACTTGCTAAATGTTGTACCTTCATTAAATGTAACCATATTGCTACACTTAGAGGTGCCTCTATTCTTTTAAAGACATTGCTCGTTTATCAAGTCAAAATTTATTTTTAAAAATGCGCTGGTCTCAAGCCAAGCTTTTAATGCAAACAAATTAAATCAAAAATCCTAACTTCAACCCTTAATCCTAATATTAACCCTTAATCCTATTAACCCCAACTCTCATTTTAAACCCCTAAGCTAACAGAACAAACTAAGTACGGTACATAGAAAAACAATGATCGAATCCCGTACAAAAATCTAAAAGTAGTCAAAAGAAGTTTTGAAGAAGGGCGTGATCTGTATTAGCCCAAAACTGTTACTACTATAACTGCCTGTATATTTCAGTTGTTTTAATTTTATTCATTAAAACACTTTTTTGTGCAGCAATCCCTCTTGATATTTTCTATAAGCCCTCGGGAAGGCTTGATCGCTTTTGCACATACTACTGTGACCGATGTGCACCTCACCCTTTGATTATATATATAATCAAAAAAATAATCATGCTCAAAAAAACGCCTGCAAAAAGTAAGGCAAGAAGCATTTATTGCAGATACATAGGCTTACAAATTTGCTTCCATTCTCACTACGCATTTGGCAGCTTTCCAGTCTGCTAATGTAAACAAAAAGTAGGTGCTGTAAGCAATTTAGAAGGAGGTTGCAACAATACCTCAGTGCCCTTGTTGTGATTTTGAGGATGAACTCCACCACAACAACTGCAGCTACAGAGGTCAGTGTTTAACCGCTTCAGATCCGGGCCATTGCCAAATGACGGCAACAGCGCGGATCTAAATTGCCGGGACAACGTCTACTGACGTCGTCCCGTGCACGAGCGGCCTGCGCGCCCCCTGCAGGGCGCGCGCGGCGCGCTCGGTGATCAGCGAGTCTATGAGACTCGCCTGATCACAGATCAGAGTAAGGGGTTGGTCCCGACCCCTTACCACATGATCATCTGTCAGCCAATGACAGCTGATCATGTGATGTAAACAGAGCCGGTAATCGGCTATTTTTCCTCCTCGCGCTGACAGCGCGAGGAGGAAAAAAAAAACACGATCACCGGCGGCCGTGATCGGGACATCAGTCCCGATCACGGCGATCTTCTAACACAAGGCAATAGGCAGCAGTGCTGCCTACCAGTGCCCACCAGCGTCACCCATCAGTGCCATCAATCAGCGCCACCCATCAGTGCCCACAGTGCTACTCATCAGTGCCCACAGTGCCACCCATCAGTGCCCACCCATCAGTGCCCACAGTGCCACCCATCAGTGCCCACCCATCAGTGCCACCCATCAGCACTCACTTCAGTGCAGCCTATCAGTGCCCATCAGTGCCCGCCCATCAGTGCCCGCCCATCAGTGCCCGCCCATCAGTGCCCGCCCATCAGTGCCCGCCCATCAGTGCCCGCCCATCAGTGTCGCCCATCAGTGTCGCCCATCAGTGTCGCCCATCAGTGTCGCCCATCAGTGTCGCCCATCAGTGTCGCCCATCAGTGTCGCCCATCAGTGTCGCCCATCAGTGTCGCCCATCAGTGTCGCCCATCAGTGTCGCCCATCAGTGTCGCCCATCAGTGTCGCCCATCAGTGTCGCCCATCAGTGTCGCCCATCAGTGTCGCCCATCAGTGTCGCCCATCAGTGTCGCCCATCAGTGTCGCCCATCAGTGTCGCCCATCAGTGTCGCCCATCAGTGTCGCCCATCAGTGTCGCCCATCAGTGTCGCCCATCAGTGTCGCCCATCAGTGTCGCCCATCAGTGTCGCCCATCAGTGTCGCCCATCAGTGTCGCCCATCAGTGTCGCCCATCAGTGTCGCCCATCAGTGTCGCCCATCCGTGCCGCCCATCCGTGCCGCCCATCCGTGCCGCCCATCCGTGCCGCCCATCCGTGCCGCCCATCCGTGCCGCCCATCCGTGCCGCCCATCCGTGCCGCCCATCCGTGCCGCCCATCCGTGCCACCCATCCGTGCCACCCATCCGTGCCACCCATCCGTGCCACCCATCCGTGCCACCCATCCGTGCCACCCATCCGTGGCCATCAGTGCTGCCTTATCTGTCCCCATTAGTGCCGCCTTATCTGTCCCCATCAGTGCCACCTTATCTGTCCCCATCAGTGCCGCCTTAACTGTGCCCATCAGTGCCGCCTTAACTGTGCCCATCAGTGCCACGTTATCTGTGCCTATCCGTGCCCATCAGTGCAGCCTATCAGTGCCGCCTCATCAGCGCATATCAATGAAGGAGAAAAATTACCTGTTTGCAAAATTTTATAACAAACTATTAAACATGATTTTTTTTTTTTTCAAAAATTTCCTCTTTTTTTTTGTTTGTTTAGCAAAAAATAAAAATCCCAGCTGTGATTAAATACCACCAAAAGAAAGCTCTATTTGTGGGGAAAAAATGATAAAAATTTCATTTGGGTACAGTGTTGTATGACCGCGCAATTGTCATTCAAAGTGCGACAGCGCTGAAAGCTCAAAATTGGTCTGGGCAGGAGGGGGGTTTAAGTGCCCAGTAAGCAAGTGGTTAAAGAGGTTCACTTTAGAGTGGCCAACTACAAGAAGGGCTTTTTTTAACTGAAATGAAAACTCGAAATCAAATTAAATCCTATACCCATCTTTGAATATAAAAAAAAAAAAAAAAGACTAGTGACTAGACCCAATAGTAAAAAAGTGTGTATACAAATCATCCATTTAGTACAGTCAACTTTGCGTTTTTTTTTTTGTTTTATAATCATTATTTACTAAATAATAATTTGACTTTTTATGTACTTGTCTATTTATAATTACCATCACAATTCTGGGCGCAGAAAGCCATGTTAAAAACTTTCTGTCCTCCTGTTCCAACAATTCTCACTGTGCAGCCCTGCTCAGAACAGGACAGCCTTTCCCCTGAAAATGTCCCCACTAGCACAGGTTAGCCATATTCTACAGCAGAGGTCTCCAAACTGCAGCCGTTTGCTTGCCCTTATCTGGCCCTTGAGCCATTATTCCTGCCACAAACAATGCAGCACTATTCCTTCCACTGACACCAACGATGGGGCATAATTCCTTCCACTGACAACAAAAATGGGGCACTATTAGTCCCACTGACACCAACTATTTCTCCCCCTAATACCAAAGATCGGGCATGGTTTACTCCCACTGGGTACAGTCTGGCCCCCCTAAAGTCTGAAGGACAGTAAACTGCCCATTCTTTTGGAAAGTTTGGAGACCCCTGTTGTACAGGATGGCTGGAAAACAGCTCACTGACAAGAATAAGTGGGACTGCCACACATATGCACAAAAGGAAAAGCTGGTGAGGATGTTTTCAGGAGAAGGCGACATCAGGCAGGGCTGCACAGGTAAGACTTCTGGAAAAGGGAGGAAGGCAAGTACAGTATTTAACACAGCACGCACACTCAGGGGGATTGAAGAATTACCTAAAAGTGAATTTGTCCTTTAAAAGAAAAACAATATAGCTGTCTTAACAATCACTGCTTTATTACAGGTATTCCATTGACAAAACGGTGCTTAGTGAACACTATATTTCAGTGGACCAAAATACCATAGGGAAAGTTTAGCGTTTAAGCCATACTACATTTATCAATGGCTAACCTGGCTGCCACAAGAGTACTGCTGTAAAATACTATGAAAGATTAGACTAATAAAATTTCCCTAAATGATCTTTTTAAAATTCAACTCAGTTACAGCCACTGATCAGAAGTGCTAGGGTCTGGTCTGGATCTAGTACCCGATTCCATTGCGAGACCAGCTGGACACACAGATGTATGTTTTGTCAATACTCAAATAATGCTAAGCAATGGGAATCTGTGTTGGCCACGCTGCAGCCCTCTCGCCCCACATTGTAGAAGTCCTACACATGGCTAGAATTAGGTTAGCCTCAAATCAATCTAGATGGAAAAAAAATATTTAACAAAAAATACCCCTTTTACGCAAGATGCATTCTACAGCCTGTTCTTTCAAACTAAATTATGCAGGTTGCGTAAAAGCCTTTAATATAATCTCTTTAAAATACTCTTGCTTTTGTGCCATGCTAAATTAACCAATAGTCTTTGAATGGAGGAAAAAAACAGTCAAGGTTGTGTACAGCTATACTATTCTCATATGAATTGCTAAAACATCCAAGAGTACACATCTCCAGCCAATGTGGCCTGATTTGCCCGATCAGAGCGAAGAGATAAGTGCTCAGGTGCTTTATTGTCTGGATAATCCGTCCTCAAATCTATAATTACAAAATTAATTTAGCTAAGCCTGAATCCCATCATTTTGATGATCAAACACAATATACTCTGAATATCTTCTGGGTTAACCAACCTTGAATGTGCTGTGTCCAAGGAGGATACAAAAACAGCATTCTAGCATTAGAATGCCCCATCGCAATCCCAAATGGCATGCAGACAGTCGTAAAATGATTTAAATGGCATTTTCTACTTTCCGTTAAAAATAGGCTCAACACCTTTGAGCCCGGGTTCACACTGAGCTGCGGGAATGAATTTCATTCCCGTATGTCAGTCCCGATTTTGGCCGATTTTTGAGACATCTGGGCAGGTTTCTGCACAGATTTCAATGTAAATCGCAGCCCTAAATCGCAAAAAGTAGTACAGAAACTGCTTTTTCAAATCGGTGCAGTGCTGCAGATGTGGCATTGTACCAATAAGGACAGTGCCATTGATGGCAATTACCACCGATTGGTCAAAACGCTCCAGTGTGAACCAGGGCTCAAGGAAATCTTTACCTGGGAAAAAAAAATGCTAGCAAGAAGGTTTGATGCAAAAAAAGACATACTATGTCTCTTCTGCAATAAAAGCTTCTTGCAAACTTCTTTGGCATGTAAACTGGGCTTCACATGAGCAGCTCAGTGTACACACATGGATCGCCCTAGTGGCAGGATGAATAAACATGGAAGGAAGCTTCGCAATTCCAAGCCTGCCAGTTAAGATGGCCCAAGATGTGGAAACTCATCTTGCTAAGATGTCAGGAGTGGAGAGGGTATCCACACATGTTACACTGGGGGGAGTATAGGTAGTTCTACATTAAGACAAAACTGTCAGAGCAGAAATGTGGGGGCTTACAATGTGGACCTCTTCAGCAAAATTGACTTCAATATGTCCTCCGTTACCAAGCAAGAACAATTACACAGACCAGGAAAAGTCAGACAAATGTCCTAGGTCTCCAAATGCATATTTGTTTTCAGTCCACGACTCAATATAGGATCACTCGATCCAAATATCGGCCAGTTCAACAGGAACCAGCCAACATTCAGACAGTTACCTGTCTTTGTGTACAGCTGCCTGTCCGACAGAAGCTGGTCTCACATACGACTTCTGTTGAATGGGCATGCTGGAAAACCAGCACCCAATCAGCGCTGGTAGCCAATAGCTGTTAGTGCCAATCAGTGTGTTCTGGCCATTGGGGGGTGACAGTCCTCCAGTCAGAACACAATAGCTCAGTGGAAGTGTTTGCCACACTAAAGTCGCATAGTTAGTTTGGCCACCTCGCTCAGGGTTGAACTTTAAAAAAAAAAAAAATGAACATGTGCACTAGGCGGAAGTCAGCGTTTAAACTCCAGTCCTCAAGGCACCCCAACAGGTCATGTTTTCAGGCTTCCCATTATTTTGCACAGGTGATTTGATCAGTTTCACTGCCTTAGTAATTACCACAGCTGTTTTATCTTAGGGAAATCCTGAAAACATGACCTGTTGGGGTGCCTTGAGGACTGGAGTTGAGAAACACTGGCTTAAAGATAAACTGCTGTCTGCTCACATAATTTGTAATAAAAACATCTTTTCCATTCTGAAGCTTCCCTCCAACCACTGCATATTATTTTATATATACTGTGATTCTGTACTTGCCAAATATGCTGCAGAAATCTCCCTCCACTGAGTCTGGCTGCCGCCATTTTAACTGTGGGTAGCTGAAGCCTGTTCACTTCCTGGATTTACCCACACACACACACACACACCTCCAGCTCTACAGCTCTCATTGGCCCTCTTATGACTCCCCCCTTGCCTTCCTGGCAAACTCTCAGGAGAGAGAGAGCTGTGCATGATGTCATAAGCCTAGGCTAATGACCAAACAAGAAACAGGAAGTGGGCTGTACAAGGTATTTACTGGTAGAAAAAAAAAAAAAAAAAAACTTTTACTATTCAATGTTAAAAAAGCAAGGGCAGAAGATTTAATAGATGGAAAGATGAAAAGATGAAAAAATGACTGAAGTTACGCTTTAAGTTATTGAGTTCTGTAGCAACTAGACCACTACTATGTTTTAGAAGGTGATTCCAACAAAGGCAGCCTCTATGATTCTCACAGGAAAGGTTTCCTTTAAGTATAATGACAGTTTAGTTTAAGGCCCCTTTTCACACATACGGACCGTTTGTCCGTTTTTCATCCATCCATTCACGGATGAAAAACAGACATCAATGCATTCCTATGGAAAAAGGGATGACCATGGATGAACATTGATTTTCATCCGCTTCCGTCAGCATCCGTCTTTTTGAACGGATGAAAACCCTATTTTTCATCCGTGAAAAAAACGGATCGGACGAAAAACGGATGAACAAATGGTCAGTTTTTCACCCGTTTTTGCATTGGTAGTAGATGTAAAAAAAACTGATGAGAAACGGATGAACTGAACTGATGAAAGGAATGATCCGTATGTGTGAAAGGACCCTTAAGGGCCTTTCACACATACGGACCATTCATTTCATTAGTTCAGTTCATCCGGTTTTCATCAGTTCAGTTACCACCTCCCCAAAACCCATAAAGGGCTCACCCCCCCCTAAAAGGTAGACCTATAATAGCAGGCATAGGGTCTCTCAATGAAAGGTTGGGCAAATGGCTGGATGGTGAGGTTCGTGCTATCATCAACAAATACCTACCTATCCTCTATGTTGATAATGTATGTGTGAGCATCTTGCATAACGGCATCAACATAGTACCCAGAAGGGCACTAACACTAGGACACTCCCCGTCACCCAGTTTTTATGATAAGACTGGCACCCAGTCATTTACTTGGCTCTATTTCAAAGGAAATTTCAAATGTGGGTCGTCAGGATGTCCCTTCTCTGGCCATGTTCTGGGGAGAAATATGTTTAGGGTGTCACCCAACCAGAGGGAATATGAAATCAGGTCCTTTTATAATTGTAACACAAGTTATGTTATATATCTAGTTACTTGTGACATTTGCTATATGCAATATGTTGATAGGACCACGAGACGTCTGCGAGACCGTTTCTAAGAACATGTATATACAGTGTAATCAAAAATAAGGGAACCAACATAGCCAAACACCTTAGAGAGAGCCATGATGGTAACATCATTGTTATGTCGAAGGGAGGTGTTCTGGATACACCGGCTCCAGACTCGCATCCCTTCGGTTGTCAACTTTGAGTGGGATGTTAGCCACTATCATGATTAGATACTTGCTATATTGTTGTGGACCCGCTTTGGCTAGAGATGTTATGATTCTCGCCATTTGTTGATCCATACGATGATCCCCACTCTTCCTTCGCCCGTAAATGTTCAAAATTGGTTATTATATACAATTAACTGCCAATTTATTATAGCGGGTTAATGGGACTGTGGACATTGTTTGTATTGTACTTGGGGGATGTCTTTTGTGGAGTATTTTTCTATGGCTATAGGTTTGGGGTCACCATGTGGTGTGCCAGGGAAAATGTTGCCTTTTAGTCTTATCGGTTTTAACATAGTAGTTTCTAATAGCACCATACTCCACATCTACCCATTTAGAGATCTGTTTGTTCTTGTGCGTCCACAATATCAAACTGATTTATTTATTTTAGGATATAGGACACCATTTCTCTAGTAATTTATTTATACTTCTCATTCATATATTTGGGTTAGTTTCTATTATTCTCAATATTATGCTATTTGTCAGTTAAGTTTTTCTCCATTACACTTTAACAAATTTATACTTATATTTATACTTATGTATGACTATTATAACAATCTTTGGCAGTGTTATTTTTTATATTATTATATATATTTATTGTATGAAATGTACATGTTATGCCATGTTGTCATATGGTAACACAGAGGTATGGTTATGCAGGTGTATTAGGATTGCCTTGTCAGACATTCGGCACAGCCGATTGCATTATCCCGCACCTGTGTGTGGGGGGATGGAGCATTTATATGCTCAGTGCTTCAGTTGTGCTGTAGGTTTGAAGAAGCACTGAGGTCAGTGTGAAACGCACACGTCACCTCCTGGATTCGGACACTCTGTCTTTGTTGGCTGTTTATTGCTATTTTTTGGAGTAAAATGGTTGGAACGTTCCTGTGGTGTGCCGTGGCCTGCACCCAGCGCATTCGGACTGTAGTGACTGCTTGCCTGGAGTGGTGTCTTCCTTGTTTTGTCTTCTGTTTATGGGTACCTTGAAGGCCAACTGTTCCTAGCAGAAAGTGGATTTTCCCACCGGGTTGAATACCACTTTAATGTTAAATGGTAACTCCACTTTCGTGTGGATAAAAAATTACAAATAAAGAAAAAATAATATAGCATATACAATTACGACACAAGATATATTGTAATTGAATGTTATTAAAAATTACCTTTTCTTTTTAAACTGCATCTGTCATTTCCTGAAAATGCAATGCAATATGGCTACCTGGAGGTGTTCTGTACAAAGAATGTGTACAGAACATCCCCCAGAAACAATGCCCTGCTTGTGTGATTGGCTCACCAATTTTCCCAGAAGTCTGCCCTAAGATACAAGTCAGATTTCAGGCATCCCCTGCAACAAAAACTTCATTTTTGATGAGCTACTTCCAATAGGAAATCACATCTAAAAAGGGATACAGGCTCAGCAACTTATCTCATTCGAGCCCTGCAGGTGCATAGTTGATTGACAATTATGAAACCACTCCCATTAGATCCACTTCCCCACATGGACACAGACAAACACAGGGATTAATTCAATATAACAAAATTGTAGGAATCTGCAACAAAGCTTGTTAAAATCCTTGTAATGTACATAGATCACACAACAGGGAAATGTTTTTTTCTCAACAAAAGTGGGGTTACGCTATAAATGCTGTCAATTCCACTAATATTTTTATGTAATTCACCTAAATAAAGCTCTCTCCCCCCATCCCCTCAGTCAAGAAAGTACATGTGAATAAAAGCACAACTAATGGGGGCTCCTCCCTCTCCCAGTCTCAGTGCTACTGTAGAGTGGTTAAAAAGATACAATTAATTCAAATCCAAAAATTTATACAAGGTGCGTTTATTTTTTTAATAAATACAAAACAGGATATATTGTGGTTTTAACTGATGTCTGGAGTTCTGCTTTATATAATAAATTTAACCTACTTTAGCTCCAGCCACAAAACCTGAAATGTACTACCCGAAAAAGAAAATGGTCTTTAAAATAAATTTTATTCATATGTACAAATATGTCATGTCAATGTTTTCCAAAACTCAAATAGTTATCTCTTACTAGTAATATGTCTATGCTTATGGAGATGTATGCTACTAGAGACCAATCTCCAGCAGAAAGCAGCAATAAAAAAATACTTCTGTATTGGGATTGCTGTTCTATTTTTCATAAAACTACTTTCTTTTTAAAGAAGAGATGTGCTGAGAGAACTATTATGAGCAGCAACTTAGGGTAGATGTCAGGCAAAAAAATTTATTTTTTTAACCTTTGTACAGAGTCGGAACCTTGAACCTCTAATCGGGTATATATTGCTACCTATGTCATTGCTGGGAACATTCACCTTTTGTATTTGTCTTGGGGGTTGTAGTAACCAAGACACAAGGTGGTAATAGGAAATCCGAAATTATAAAATGGTTACTAGAACAGAATGTAAGGGGAAATCTTCCAAATAGGACATCTGTTCCAGTGACAGTTGTCTAACAGGGGGGTTTCCCCTCAACTGAGACAGACTGCCTCTCAATTATTGTTTTTTTGGGACAATTCCTAGTTCGATTTTAAATATATTTAGTAGTGTTTATTTAATCATTTAGGTATCTAACTCCAAATTCCATTGAGAAAACCTGAAGAACACTTACTTGTTCGCAGGACTGAGGGGGTAACCTCGATTTCACTTGTTGCCTGGTAAGGTTGGAAGGCAGACATGCTGTTCGTTCCAAGCTCGCTGCCAAATATCTCGGGGCTCTGAGTGCCAGTGGAACTGGCACTTGTGCCGTCTCCCCCATGATGTGGATCTTGTTCTTCATAAATCGCTACAAGCTGTTGTCGGAAGAAAATACAACCTGTCATTTTTATGAAGTAGAAAGCGCAGTCCAAGAACGATGAAAACAGACATTTTGCAATAGAAGCTACTAAACAGGGAAACAGCTAACAGATTATTGATTACTAAAAACAATATACTCATCATCAAAGTGGAATACCATAGAAATATTCTACAACTGCTTCTGTATATATCAATGTATTAAATGAACCTGACTTGCACCTCAACTTGAAATGTAAAATACCATTCTGAGCATGTAGGGTCCCAGATTTTTTTTTTTTTGTAAAATCCTTGGTAGTATGCTCATTTTCTTTAAATGCCCATGTACATTAAAAGGCGTAAGGTCTTGAATATAGTTCCATGTCTTACTTCTAGTATCCATGCTCAGAACAGCAGCCATGTTGATATCTGATAAATGTTCATTTTATTCAAAAATCAAGAAAGTTTACAGAGTATGGAGGTCACTGAACTAGATGAGCAGTTAAATAAACAGCCTCCATTTTCATAGTCATAACCTCACTTTTCCCCTACTGCATTTGCACAGGGAATCTTATTGTTTCTCTGCAGTCCAATGGGCATTAGGGTTAGATCCTGTGCACTTAGTATTAGAACTGGTCTGACACACTGCTTTCTCATGTCTGTAATAGAAGCCTATTTGAAGACACTTGTGCTGAATGGTGAGGCCTTTACTTAGCTCTGCCAACATAGAGCAATGAAGTAGGAAAGTAGGAAAGCATTACCCAACAAAATAATCACATGTGGCAGTAAAGGACAATATAAAAGAAAAAAAAAAAAAAAAAAAAGGAGTAACACTTCCTATTGGGGCTTAATAAGATAAAAAAAGTAATAAAAACATAAAATAATCAAAGCTAACCATAAACAATCCATTCCAAACTTCTCCCAAACAGATGGTTACTGATGCACTGTTCAGGCTATCATTGGCCTGCTTAATATTATACAATTTATATATTTATATAGCTCCAACAGTTTACGCAGAGCTTTACGATGTAAAGGGGAGACAGTACAATTGCAATATAGTTCAATACAAAAGGAATAAGAGGGTCCTGCTTAGAAGTCTCTTAGATGGCAATAAAAAGTAATTAAAAAAAAAAATGTATTTACACTTTTGGTACATTCATTTTTAATAAACCATATAACGAAGCTGTCATGGATGTGTGTGTACTTCCTCAAGCTAAAAAGCGTCACTCTTTTTCCTGTTACAAAGCTGGTTGATATGCAGCAAGAAGTGGAACTGAAGGTGTTAAAATGTGTTTGCAAGTGTTTGCAAATGTGTTTGCACATCTTCAGTCAATATAATGTAAGTTGCACTACCAGGGGTTTCTGCACTACCAGAGACATGGAGTGGCATTGGCCTATCTATATAGAAAACACTAAGCCGGCCATAGATAGTGCAAATGTCTTTCCTGCAACCATGGGTTGCAAGGCACTATCATGTATGCACTACATACTAGCACATTATGAGAGACATCCCTTAAAACAAAGCCCTCCAGTGACGGGATGTCACCTCTGCAGAGGCTTCTATCTTCATCTGGTCTTCATTCCAGGTTCTTGGGCTATGGGAGAGGACAGTGTTTATAACTAGCAGCTATAGCAGCGGCAATCGATAATTGCAAGTGAATCTGACAGGCTGGTTGTACCCAAGTTGATCGATCAACTTGGTAAATTCAACCTGCCCATACATGATTTGAATATCGGCCATTCCTGCTGAACCGGCTGACATTCGAATCGTCTATGGCCGGCCTAAAACATACACATCTCAGTATAGGCTTTTTATTGCTCAGTTCATACATACGTTCCTGCATGCTATTTATTTTGTATTTACATTCTGTAATTAGGTACCTAAATGCAGTAATTGAAGACCATCACAATTAACATGCCTAGAGTCCTGGAATGTTCCCATTGATTACTCCCTGTCCAATCATCCTGAGAAGTAATAGACTTTACAAGGATCACTGCAGTCTGCCTCACTCAAATCATTCCACTGTCACATATGCTACAATGGAAAATGAGATGAAGCAGCTGGACAGCCAAACTAGTCAAAATTGCTCTAATGTGATCATTTTTTTGTAAGAAGAAAATTATGGAAAGACAGAGACCAGACCAGAAAAAACAAAGTGAAATTTGTCATACACAGTATTACACTTGGGTATACAACATTCCAGGACAGGACATACACTGTCAGGAAGATTGCCCAGACTAGGAACACATATTGCTTCGGAGGAAGACTCAGAAAGAGATCAAAGCTTTGATGAGACAGAAAAAAAAAAAAAAAATCAAGGAGAGCAGGTTACCTGTATCAAGCCCTGTGAGTGGGCATTAAAGTCATGGTAACGGTTATATCATTTATGTTCTGCCAACAGATAGACTTCAGGTGTTGCACAGCTTCAAAAAGAATGATCACATAATAATCCAAATACTAACATTCAAACGAAGCAGCACTTAACATTTTGAAAAATGCATAGGGCAGGTATCACTAAATGGCAGACCACGGTCCAGATGCGGATTAAAGTCACTGACCGGATCTGGACTGAGTCACTGTCCCATCCAAACCATGGTGGTTGCCACTTAGGAGCTTGTTCTTCCCCGCACCCTTGCCATTGTCATTTTCACAGCAGTGCAAAAGGCGGGAAGCACAGCAGCAATGAACAAAGGGTGGGTGTGGGAGCTGCCCAAATTAAAGAGGAAGTAAACCCTGATGGGTTTTACTTTCTCTTTATTTCCCTGCAAGGGTAAAGCATAATGGGCTGCTATGTATCGCATAATAGCCCATTATGTGTCACTTAACTGAAACTGAAGCATGCTGCCCCCACAAGCAGAGAGCGTCCATCTTCACTCCTCTTCCTTCCGGGGCTGCGAACTCCGGCTCTGTGACTTGCCGGAGTCGCGTGAAGTCACTCCTGCGCAGGAGCCGCCAGTCATGACCCCTTTAGAAACAGCACGTTCTGCCCTTTCTAAAGTGCGGATGCCCCGTAGACATCGGCGCACGGCTTTATTGTAACTATCCCCTAGACATTTAGGAGATATTTACAGCACCTGCTATGTCTCCCACCCTCTGCTCCATTTGTCTGTGTGAGGTAAGGAGAAGGGGCTATGACAAGGCTATGAGATTTTTGGGGTGGTTTGGATTGGTGATGCAAATGGGCAAAGGAGGACACTGCTGTGGGGAGGGGCAGAGGACAACACTACTGTGGAGGGGTGATGTGAACAGGGGTAGGACGATACCACTGTGGGGGGGGGGGGGGGGTCTTTGTTGTGAAAGCGGGGGCTGTGAATGAAGCAAGTTAGGGAGATGTGATGGCGGTTTAGAAGACTACAGTGAAGGGGATGACGTAAATGGGGAACTGTAGTGTGAAGAAAGGGGGAGTTATGTAAGGGGAAGATAGTGATATGCAGGGGGGCTGAGGACACTAATGTAAAAATGTGACTGAGATATACAAGGAGAGGTACTGTGATGTGAAGGATCTAAGTCATTGCACAAATGTGATTCAGACTTTCCCTGTAAGAAAATTTTTCTGACATGGCTTTGGTGAATTTTAGTTGAATACCCCTGGCATAAGGCAATAATGACATACTGCATATCTGTCCAAAGAGTGAAAGAATGTTCATTATCACTGTATGAATCTGTAAGGACAACAAGCCATAAGCTTGTATACTTGCCCGATGCAAATATCTTTAAACATTTCTCATCAATCCTAAACAGGTAAGTATATGTTTATTTTAAAAAAATAAATGAGGGTTTACAACCCCTTTATTGTCAGAATCACAGTCAAATGTACTAACTGAAACAGCCATAAACAGGCTGACCTATTGCCATCCCCAACAGTTTGTTAGTTAAAAGTGTCATTCTAGGAAAAAAAAATTTTTAATTTTTGGATAAATGGGGAGTGGAGGCAAACCTAGTCAAATGCAGAGATATAAGCCCTTTGGTGGCACCTTTGTGACATATATGGGTGGAAACCTAGACCACAAAAAGGTATACCAACATTTGCCAGCTATGCATCTACAGTGATCAGTCTGCGTCGTGGCTTATTTTTAATGGCCAGTCCACCAAAATAAGACTTCCCGACGACTTGGCAGTTTTGGGCGTTCCTGCCTACTTTTCTATGTTGCGGCTCACCCTGTTGCCATCTCCTACTTAGACTGCCTTTAGGTGATCACTGAAAACGTATCTCTTTAGATAAGCCTATCCGGCCTCACTTAAAAAAAAAATGGACTTTCTTCCTCTAGATATTACCTTTGTATCACTTGACCCTTCCCAAGCTGTGATCTGTGTGCCTATGGACACAAGCCCGCACGAGTACCCCCATAGCAAGCGGCTTGCAATGGGGGCACTTGGTTGGGCAAGGAGTCAGGAGCACTGGTGAGGGACCCCAGAAGAGGAAGATCAGGTCTGCTCTGTGCAAAACCATTGCACAGAGCAGGTAAGTATAACATTTGTTATTTAAAAAAAAAAAAAATAGGTTTACAATCACTATAAGAACATTGCCACAGCAGGTGCAAAGTAAAACCTGAATATACTAAATTTAACATTTCTTTCCTTTCATTTTTTTTTATAAAATTGGCAGCAGTGATTGACAGAATGGCATAAGATGCAGGGTAAATATGGATTCTAATCTATAAAGCTGAGCCGTCAAGCTTATCCTTCACTGCTTGTGCTTTAGCCAGCTTCTAAAAGGAAAACATCACTACCATGTTGGAATCCATTCATAGCCCCCTTATGTAGCTCATGCACAATGCTGAACAGGGCTAAAGAAATACACAGACTGTAAAATGTAACCACATGCTTTTTTTTCATCTGTGCTGTTTGAGTGAAACTGCCAATGAGACATGTTTTATGGTTCACGGCCAAAATGAAAATTTTGTCATAAGAATATTGAAGAAAAGGCCCAGTAAACAGCAAAGAAATCTTAGAACAACATACTAAATATAAAACAAATCCACATTAGCCTCAACAGAACACAAAGGAGTGTATTTACTAAAGCTGGAGAGTGCAAAATCAGACTCACTGCTGCATAGAAACCAATCAGCTTCTAACCTCACCTTGTTTAATTAAGCTTTGGCAATAAAACCTGGAAGCTGATTGGTTTTTATAGAGAAGAGAGCCCGATTGTGCAGCTTTAGTAAAATAACCCTCAAAGGTTTACATGTACATAATACATGTTACAATTCTCCTTTATTTGGCAAAGACTACCTGAAGTGTAGCACAGTTTTACATATTTATAAAGCAGAAATTTATACATTTTACAAGTTTACAAATATTCATTGTTGGATGGTTCCAAGAAACCTCAACATTCGGGTACGAGTGTACTAAATATGGTGCAATAGGTAATGTAAGTGAGCCAATTGGCTGCTACGGAACACCAATATTCTGCACTTCCGGCCACATCTCATTTGTCCTGAAGGCTATTTGCTTCAGAACGGCTTTTTTCCCTCATGCAGGTTAATATGAATGTAAAAGCAGCTTGAGGCAGCTTAGGAGGTCGTCAGACTTAAGCCTGATACACACTATTAATCTTTATCCATTCAACCCAGCGGGCCGAAGGAAAGAAACTGAAGCGATTGGGTGGAGATACAGAACTATCTGATGTTAGTACAGCGATCTCCCCTGCCAGAACACACCGGTCTGTGCTCCAAGCCATTGGCTGAGAGCGCTGATCAGATGCGGATTTGCAGAGCTTTTTCCGTCATGCCCCTTCGACAGAAGCCGGACCGGCTGCCATACACACAGGCCAAACGTCAGCCGGTTTCTATTGAACCGGTTGATGCCGCCAAATATTCGGTCTGTGTGTAAAGCCCTTTACCTGTGAAGAAGCACAGAAGCATCTCAAACTGATCTTAAAGAGTTGGTTCACCTATAGAAAAAATAAAAATAAAAATAAACCGCCTACGCAGGTAAGGTGCACCTGTAGATACAAACAAACTGTGCAGCTTTGACCAAAGTTGAATAATGCCCTCTCTACAAGCATAGGCAGGTCATCTTTTGGGAATATCCCTTGGATAAAATAGTGGTCATAAATGCCACTGAAGTTAATCCATCTGCGTAAGGTGAAGAAAATCTTGAAACCATGACCTGTTTCGGAATACTTGAGGCCTGAGGTTGGAAACCACTTAACTACACAAGTCTTTGGGCTTTCTATAGACAAGATATGGTGGTTAAATAACTCAATGATACACAATTGTTCTACAGCACAATTGTAGCATACAAAAAAAACAAAAACAATAAATTAGCTAAAGGTTTGTGACACATCCCCTATATTACCAAAAGTATTGGGACGCCTTGCCTTTACACGCACATTATTTTTAATGGCACCCCAGTCTTAGTCCATAGGGTTCAATATTGAGTTGGCCCACCCTTTTCAGTTATAGCAGCTTCAACTCTTTTGGGAAGGCTGTCCACAAATTTTCCAATGGTGCGTCTATGGGAATGTTTATCCATTCTTCCAGAAGCACATTTGTGAGGTCAGGCACTGATGTTGGACAAGAAGGCCTGGCTCGCAGTCTCCACTCTAATTCATCCCAAAGGTGTTCTATTGGGTTGAGGTCAGGACTCTGTGCAGGCCAGTCAAGTTCATCCACCCCAAACTTGCTCATCCATGTCTTTATGGACCTTGCTTTGTGTACTGGTCCAAATCATTTGGTGGAAGGGGGATTATGGTGTGGGGTTGTCTCTCAGGGGTTGGGTTTGGCCCCTTAGTTCCAGTGAAGGGAACTCCTAAGGCATCAGCATTACAAAACATTTTGGACAATTTTATGCCCCCAACTTTGTGAGAATGGTTTTTGGGATGGCCCCATCCGGTTCCAACATGATTGCACACCAGTGCACAAAGCAAGGTCTATAAAGACATGGATGAGCGAGTTTGGGGTGGAGGAACTTGACTGACTTCAACCCAATAGAACACATTTGGGATGAATTGAGCCAGGCCTTCTCGTCCAACATTAGTGCCTTACCTCACAAATACACTTCTAAAAGAATGGTCAAACATTCCCATAGACACACTCCTAAACCTTGTGGACAGCCTTCCAAGAAGAGTTGAAGCGGTTATAGCTGCAAAGGGTGGGCCAAATATTGAACCCTACGGACTAAGACACCATTAAAGTGCATGTGCGTGTAAAAGCAGGCGTCCCAATACTTTTGGTATTAAAGTGTATATACCACCAACATTGGCCTTACATCAGTTAAACAATTGACTGAGAAAATCCAGTTCAATTTTCCAACTGAGATGGGCCAGAACATATCTGCCAATACAGAAGTATGCGCAGAGTGTGGGGTTTTGATTTGACCATTAGCCAGCGCATCTCACATTTGCAGATTCTTAGAAATGCATTTTACTTTGGAATATCTGCTACCAGGGTTTGGAGATGTGTCCATCTCTGAGATCAGACACAGAGAGGAACTAACCTATATTTATATGCACATATATAGGTATATTGGTCCTTTACATATATATTATATATATACACATATATATATATATATATATACATACATATATATATATATATATATATATATATATATATATATATATATATATATATGTGTGTGTGTGTGTGTGTGTGTGTGTGTGTGTGTGTGTGTGTGTGTGTGTGTGTGTGTGTGTGTGTGTGTGTGTGTGTGTGTGTGTGTGTGTGTGTGTGTGTGTGTGTACACACACTTTTCTTTATATACTATATATAGATTCTTATGATATTATCATGATGAGTTATTACATTTCACAAATATTTATAGAACTGAAGACCACAAAAATAACATCAAATCCTAAACCAGACCCTGGGCTTTGGACTAGCAGCAAAGTCAAACCATCTGTAGAAAAAAAGTGAGTAACATCTTAAACATTTTCAGTCCACCAGATGGCATAAAACAGCTTTGTTCCTCTGACAGTAAACGCTAAGGGATGGGGCACACTTTTCATGGCTTTCCAGAAAAAGAGCATGAAAGCGTTTTTCTGTGTAAGGGGGCTGAGGGTATTTCAAAAGATTCACATTTGGCCCCTTCTGTCGAAAAAATCTGCTCGACAGTAATTAACCTCATGTGGACTGAAAGACTTGGCAACAATCATAACGGTTCCTAAAAAAAAAAATCCTAAAAAAATAAAGCCTTCAAAACGAACGCAGAAAAGACAAACTACACTGAGACATTAAAAACCAAACAAAGAAAAAAATAAAGTTTAACCATGTTGTAACTTTGCAATCTTTATTAATCAATGTATTGCCATATATTTTTATTGGAAACTGACAGAAATGTCAGTTTCCAATAATTTTTTTTTTCCAGCACAGCAGGTTGCAACACAAACTACCACATCGCAACTACCCTATGGTGAGTAGATTAAATGAAATGTCACTTGTGACATTTCAATAAAGTTCTAACAATAAGTAGTGTGATGTACTGGGATCGATCGGCACAGTTTTTAGAAGGAACTCCCAGGTGTCTTTGTTTATTTCATTAAATTTGAACTCCAGGAATGATCTGTATTGCATACCTATATGGGTCCAGCTTGGCACAAAGTAAGTATACATATCTCATACCCGATGGGCCACTGGGGAAGAAGACATTCGTTCTAGCAGTCAAGGCTGCTACATTGATACTTGCCATCTTTCAGGTCCTCCTGGAGTTTTGTGCAAGCAGCTTTCCCTCTCCACACAAAATATAGAGGGGAAGGAAGAGGGGGTCGCTCACTCAACACAACTGCCATTCATATAACGTCTTGTACTTTTTTCTGTGAAAATAGGGCATTCTCTGAGTGGACAGGATAGAGCAGTGATGGCAAACCTTGGGACACCCCAGATGTTTTGGAACTACATTTCCCATGATGTTCAGCGCACTCTGCAGTGTAGATGAGCATCATGGGAAATGTAGTTCCAAAACATCTGGGGTGCCAAGTTTCGCCATCACTGGGTTAGAGTGTAAGGGTGGCAACATCATGATTCCCCACCTTGTCCAATCAGTTAAAGTGGTTGTACACCCTGTACAACTACTTTTACCTACAGGTAAGCCTATATTAAGGCTTACCTGTGGGTGCTAGAAATATCCCCTAAACCTCCACGGTTTAGGAGATATTTACAATAAAGCCGTGTGCTGATGTTTACGGCGCATGCGCACTTTAGAAAGGGCAGATCGTGCCGCTTCTAAAGGGGTCATGCCGTAACATCCCGCGTCTCCGGCCAGTCACAGAGACGAAGTTCGCGGCCCCGGAAGGAAGAGGGGTGAAGATGGACGCTATCTGCTAGTGGGGACAGTGTGACATTGCAGGCTTCGGTTTCAGGCAAGTGACACATAATGGGCTACTATGCAACCCATAGTAGCCCCTTATGCTTTACCTTTGCAGGGAAATAAAGAGGAAGTAAAACCCATCAGGGTTTACCTCCTCTTCAAAGCCATGTATTCACAGAAAAGAAGGTGCAGAGAGGAAGCTGCTCACACAGAACGATAGAAGGACCCAGAAGTTTGCAGGTTTAACTTTTGTAGCACCAAATGATTTTCAGCTTCCCCAGCGGTCCATTAGGTATAAGATATGCACACTTACATTGTGCCAAGGTTGAACAAAGTAAGTATGCAATATAGATCATTCCCGGAGTCCAACTTGAAGGATTAAACCTAAGGAGCTTTAGCTTGAGCATTTGTCCTGGTGACTTTCATCATCAGAACAGAAAACAATAAGACAGACAACATTTTACAGTTGTCATCAAGTAGCAAGTGATAGTTTGCTAAAAGAGGAATTCCCTTTACGTTGGTTTAAAAGTGACACTAAAGTCTCTTTTTTCTTTAAAAATAAACATGTCATGCTTACCTGCGCTGTGAAATGATTTTGCACAAAGCAGTCCAGATCCTCCTCTTCCCTCAATGGCGCTTTCATGGCCCTCCCTCCCATTCAGTGCGCCCACAGCAAGCAACTTGCTATGGGGGGCACCCAAGCCGAGCCACTGCTCCGTGTGTCCATTCAGACACGGAGCTGTGGTACAGCCCTGCCCCCTCCCTCTCCTGATTGGCTAACAGACTTTGACAGCAGCAGGAGCCCATGGTGCCGCTGCTGTGTCTCAGCCAATCAGGAGAGAGTGTCCTGGACACATCGCTGGATGTGGGGGGCTCAAGTAAGTATTGAGGGGCCGCTACACACATAGGTTTTTTAATCTTAATGCATAGATGCATTAAGATATAAAACCTTCTGCCTTTACAACCACTTTAAAGGCTAAGTTCACCTTTGTTTTTCTTCTAAATTCCAGCTTCCCTATGCACCAATATAGCATTTATGTACTATTTTTGCAAAAATATCAAAGCTTTCCTTAAAATCTACAGACACGTACCTTACTGTCCTCCGTCTACAATTCCAAACATATCTATTGCATCTGTCTTACGACCTTACAGCCTGTAGGTCATGACACAGGAAGGGATTGACCAGCTGATCTCATTTGCACACACCCTGCATCACCCACCCTCCCACTCCCAGCTGTACGTTTTTTAAATGAAATGCAATCAGTGATGACTTTTCTCACTAAATACAAAATCAGATTGCATAGTGTATGGCCATATTTATACAAGTGCATAGAAGGGAGTGGACAGAAACTCTCAGTTTCATGGAAAGCTTTAATATTTTTGCAAAAAAAAGTACATGAATGCTATATTGGTGCATAGGGGAGCTGGAATTTAGAAGAAAAAAAAAAGGGTGAACTTAGCCTTTACGCTCCCCATAGATAGAGTTTCGGGCAGTTTGGCAAGGACCGCTGTCATAATACAATGGCACAGCAAGGAGGATTCCTCCATCCCCCTCATCCAACTGGCTGATTGAAAAAATTAACAGTCTATGGCAAGCTTTAAGACACATGGCCCAAAAATCGGCAGGTGTCGGCCGGCTCAACAGAAATCGGCTGACATTCGGCCCAAGTGTGTACATCAGAAAGGCCGGCTTCTGTCAAACGGGCATGCTGGAAAACCAGCAGCCAATCGGCATCCCATCAGTGCTGGCAGCCAATGGCTATGATCGCTGACCTGTGTATTCTGGCGGAGGGGGCAGTCCCTCTGTCAGAACACAATAACTCAGCAGAGAGATCGCTTTACAAACATTGCATAGTTAGTACAGCGACCGCCTCTATTTTTTGGTGGGCTGAACGAAAAAACGCACACTGTGTGCACCAGGCTTTACTCCAACTTCCTAATGTGCCTCCTGGAGGTCTAGGAAGGAAAGGGAAAACTTAACTAAAGGACAGGCAGCAAAAAAAAAAAAAAAAATCCCTACGGGGTTGTAACCATTTCCTACGCTACATTAGACAGGCAATTGTGTTCAATCAGACAGAGCCTGTCCAGTTGACTTAGGGTAAGAAGATCAGCAAAAACACAACACTGTTCCCTACTATAAAAAGCAGAGCCTGTATACGGTTTGTAATCCATCCAATACCTCCCCACCCATTATACATACTTTATATAAAAACAAATTATGCTTAGATGAAAAAAAAAAAAACCAACATGCACCAGTATTATTTTTTCACATGAATATTTAAAAAAAGAAAAAAAAAAACAAAAAAACATTAAAACGATTATAGTTCCAGCGTAAGCGCTGCATTTCAGAGAGTTGGAGGTAAGCTGAGAAGATTTTCCAGCATTTTGTTTTGCAACGCAAGAGATAAATAGCAACTTTTTAAATCCATGCACTATCTTTGTAGAAGGTGATTAGGTTTTCTTCCAGTTTGTAGAGATAAGGGCATTTAACTGTGGAGAAGACATGAGTATAAATTTGGTGGAATGACATAAAAGGAGATAGGAGACAGGTCTGCTCAGGGAGATAAACTAGGAACCATTGGGGACTGTGTTGTCTTCCTGTTGAGTTATTAATGATATCATATAAAGCAATAATCTTTAGTATGTGTGTAGATGTAAGAATTATTGGCCTTTTTCAGCACCCTGTGGCACACCAAACACACATTACTTCACACAACCCCTGTATTAAACAATGGCAAAAAAAAAATATGCTGAAAGGGAAGTTATGACATTTTCATTAGAGTACGGTATGCGATTGTTGTAATTTACTTGAAAATCATTTTTAAATTTAAAAAGCTGTGCTTGCAAAAAGACAGTGTAAATACTGTACGTCTCCTGCAGCCCCCCCCCATTGCCAAACTTTACTCCACTGAAAACTAATTCCACCAGAAGTCTTATAGGAAATCAAAACATCCAGGAGTACCAATCCCGTGTCCTTGCAGCACCCAGTGCCCCGCCCACTGCTGATCTCTACATCACTGTTGACATGTTTGCCTGACAGCAGTCTGATTGTGCACGCATGTCCCAACCGCCTTAGGAAGCCTATGGCCAGAACTGGGTTCCAGAACTTCTTTTGGGGTACAGGCATCCCACGATTCTGTTTGTGTGATTTTTCCACAATGGCGCCACAATTGGGGTGCAATTGAAAGTAACAGGATCACAAGCGCATCCAGTGATTTGTTGCGATTCGGGAATTGCTGGCAGAATCACTGCGATTCTGTCCCCAATCCAGAACGCCAAGTTTGAATGAAGCCTTAAGGTTGGACATAGATTTATTTATTTTTTTGATCAGCCAGGGGGGCTGATGGGAAAAAAAAACAAATGTGTTCCCCCTTCCACAGAAGTGAGGAGGATGGGGGATCCTCCCCGTGTGCCATTGTATTCTGACACCAGAGTCACCTCCACTGTTAGAATGCACCGATCAGCAGCTGGAGTCGCTGACTAAAGGAGGGCTATTCAACAGTAGTTGATCCATCAGACTTGGATTGACTTCTGTCAGGCCATAACAGCCATAGACAAATCAAAATTCCAAGTTCCAAGTTCCAAATTTTGATCCATCTATGGCCATCAGTAGCCTATACTTTAAGTGACTGTAATGAGAAAAGTATGGGGGGGGGGGGGGGGGTCTACTATTGTTGAACTCACCCTTCAGAATGTTCGTTTCCAGGCCATCATGCCAATGCTTTAGATTCAATACGTCTGAATCTTTGTCCCAGAACAATTATTGGGGTAAGAAATTCTGACCCTCATTTACAGCCTGCTTGTTCTACATCTGTGACACAAAAAAGTACTGAAGCCATTCAGTCAGCATTTTCAGGCTGAGCAATGGCCGCCCTCATACGTTTCTCATTATAGAATCACCTTCAAGCCAATGTTTTCTAATTTTAGCCAAAGGGAATTTTCGGCTTGTACACATCTGATTGGCAATGAAGAGTAAATAGATCTTTTTTCTCTCCAATTAGAACAGGCCGATAACACAGAAGTGTTCATCTGACTATTCTTTGCTGTATGTAACCTGTTCAATAAATGCAGTATACAGGCGGTCCCCTAGCTACAAACGACTCCTACTTACAAACGAAGGGAGACAACAGGAAGTGAGGTACAGAGAAGCATGTCATTTTAGAGGAATCTTTTTTTTCCCCGTTAAAACCAAAGATGGTTAAAAAGTATATTATAAGCATCCAGGAATTTGTATACATCAGGTGTGCTATTAGGAAGAGTTACCACCTTTCCAACTACTGTCTGTCAGCTTCAAAGTTCAACTTGAAGGATATTACAGACAAAGTCTGATTTCAGGGTGTGTTGCTCTACTTGGTAATTTACATACCAAAGCAAGGAGAATGTGATTTCCAATATTAAAATAAAATCCATCTAGAGACACATGAAAAACTTCAAACATTCACCGATTCCCCAATGTTCCAGTCATCATTTCAAACCTTGACTACAACAAAGGCACAGATAACACTTGTCCTTGACATTAGCCGGATCTTTCTGACACAAACGACTTCCTAGTACATTCTGCCAACTGTATCAACCGGTAAGGCTGATTAAAATAAAATGTATATCCGTCTGTTACATGAGAATGAAATTTCACCATGCATAACTTCCATACATTTTTGAAATATACTCAGTCTATTAATAATGGTCTGAAGAGTTAGTTGGTAGCATGTTTTCCATTTCATTTAGCTATCTCTACATTGAAGCTTGTTTGAAGGTCAAATACACCATTTTAACCTGCTATATACAGGTACGTCTTCCAAAATTAGGATATTAACAAAAAGTTAACCGCCGCCATTAAACTGCGGCAAGGTGGCACGATCCTGCGAATCGCCGTAGCTGTACGTCAGCTCAGGAACTCGCTATTGTGGGCTCCCATTGGCCAGCGGGGGAGCCAATCAGTGACAGAACAGGGATCTGCCTGTGTAAACAAGGCAGATCTCCATTCTGACAGTGAAGATCACACAGATCCTGTCTTTCTGCCAAGCAGCAAGATGGAACACCTTGATCGCCCCTGGTGTTAACCCCTTCCCTGCCAGTGTCATTAGTTCAAAACCAGTGCATATTTTTAGCACTGATTACTGTAAAAATGTCACCGGTTCTTTAAAAAAGTGTTAAAAATGTCAGTCAGGTGTCCAATCTGTCTGCCGCAATGTCGCAGTCCCGCTAAAATCGATGATCGCCGTCATTACTAGTAAAAAAAAAATAAAAATAATAAAAATGTCATAAATCTATCCCCCATTTTGTAGACGCTATAACTTTTGCACAAACTAATCAATATACGCTTATTGCGAATATTTTACCAAAAACATGTAGCAGAATACATATCGACCTAACCTGATTAATAAATTCGTTTAACTTTTTTTTTTTTTAGGTTTTAAAGCAGAAAGTAAAAAAAAAAAAAAAAAAAAGCGCAGAGGTGATCAAATACTACCAAAATGAAGCTCTATTTGGGGGGGGGGGGGGGGGTCGACACCAATTTTGTTCGGGTACAACGTTGCATGACCACGCAATTGTCAGTTAACCACTTAAGGACCAGCCTCGTTTTGGTTTTTAGGTGTTTACATGTTTAAAACAGGTATTTTTTGCTAGAATATAAAAATAAAAAAAACAGTAAAGTTAGCCCAATTTTTTTTATATTGTGAAATATAATGTTACGCCAAGTAAATTGATACCCAACATGTCACGCTTCAAAATTGCGCCCGCTCGTGGAATGGCGTCAAACTTTTACCCTTAAAAATCTCCATGACGCTTCCTCCGTCCTATGGTATGGAGACGGGTGGGGGCCATCTTAGCCTCACTTGTCTCCATACTTAATAAGTGAGAGGACCCGATCGCCTCCGCCGCTACCGACGGCTCCGGTAAGCGGCAGAGGGCGCGGGAGAGCGGCGGGAGGGGGGTGGCACCTCTCCCGCCGCCGATAACGGTGATCTCGCAGCGAACCCACCGCAGAAACCACCATTATCGTGTACAGAACCGCTGGCCCTAAAGATGGATACCTTGGTTGTGGCAGCAGCTGCTGCCGTTACCGAGATATCCATCTTCAAAGTAATGACGTATATATATACAGTGGCCGGTCGGTAAGTGGTTAAAGCGACGCAGTGCTGTATCGCAAAAAAATGGCCTGGTCAGAAAGTGGGTAAATCCTTCTGGAAGTAATTCATTAAAAAAAAATGAAACTCCTATTCTATAGATTCATTATACACAGAGCGATGCATTTCAAAAAAAATTCTTTTAATTTAGAGGTTTATGGCTTACAGCTAGTGAAACCCCAAAATTCAGTATCTCAGAAAATCAGATTAAATCAGACCAATAAAAAAATAAAAATGGATTTTCAATACAGAAATGTTGGCTTACTGAAAAGTATGTCCATGTACAGTATAGTATGCACTCAATACTTGTTGTTTTTTTTTTTTTTTTGCATGAATTACTGCATCACTGTTATGGTGTTATAGAAGCCCAGGTTACTTTGATAGCGGCCTTTAGCTTGTCTGCATTGTTGGGTCTGGTGTCTCATCTTCCTCTTGACAATAACCCACAGATTCTCTATGAGGTTTAGATCAGGAGAGAGTTAGGTGGCCAATCAAGCACAGAGATACCTGGACCGGCACCTGGCTCAGCCTCTCAGCGAGCCACTGAAAGCGTGAGCGGGCCACTCCGACCCCCTACACAGCTCAGTGCTCCAGTGAGTGCTTGGGAATGGGGGGGGAGGAGGAGCAGAGATTGTGACTGGCAGCTCTCTACTCATGGAGCTCGGAGCTGGCGGGGGACCAATGCTTTTAGTCTACAAAAAAAAAATACCCATACTTCTTTTTTAAGGAGCAGCAAAAGAGCTTGGAAAACGGCTTGTACTGTGAACCAATTCATTCTCAGAGACCACAAGAGACTCTAAAGTCATGTTTGAGCTTTTTTTGACATCTTAGGAATACCTGCTGAATATTTACATTAGAGAGTTGGGGGCTGGCGAGATTCCGCTCTCCACAGAAAACAACAAAGTTTTCTGTCCATCTGTTGTGAACTTTAAACAGTGGCGACCCATGCATTGGAGGGCGCATGGGCGCTACCTGATCCTTGCCGCCGCCTATCCATGCATGAATTCCTATGGCAGGGGTGTTTTTTATTGAAGCACCCGATTAGAGCCGGAGGCTCTAATAGGTTTCCAAAAAAAAAAAAAAAAAGAGTGGTGCTCGGGAATGCAGAGAGTGTGCCCCGATGCCACCCAATTGTGTGACGATAGCAAATACATTTTCGCTATTTTCACACTAAATTTCCTCCCTGCCAATCAGGAGGCAGGTCATAAAACCTGTTTCCTGATAGGATTGCCTGGCGCTGTGGAAGAGGAAACACACATCCAGAGGAGACACGCGCTGGAGCAACAGACACCTCCGCTGCTGCCCGCACTCTGGAGGAGACACAGGACTCAGAGGAGAGGACAGGCCGTTAAGTGCCAGACCTCCCATGAGGGGTGCCCCCAGAGTGGCGCGAGCCTGGCTCTGGGGTTGGTGAGGGGAGCTGTCAGTATACCCCGATCTGTGTCAGGTCGAGCTGTATACACAGTCCCAGCTGTATACCCAGTCTGGGGCCGTCTACTCGGTCCTGCGATGCCGGGGCCGTCCACTCGGTCCTGCGATGCCGGGGCCGTCCACTCGGTCCTGCGATGCCGGGGCCGTCCACTCGGTCCTGCGATGCCGGGGCCGTCCACTCGGTCCTGCGATGCCGGGGCCGTCCACTCGGTCCTGCGATGCTGGGGCCGTCCACTCGGTCCTGCGATGCCGGGGCCGTCCACTCGGTCCTGCGATGCTGGGGTTGTATACTCCTAAGACTATGGGTAGAAGCAAGTGGAATACAAGGGACAGAGTGGGTGGATTCTATAAGGGGTGGGGCTCATGAGAAGTGGGAGGGGTCAAAAAGGGCGGGTGGGGTCTGGCGCCCCTCCATCCTAAAACTTCACCAGCCGCCACTGACTTTAAAGATTCATTTCTACACAGTGCTTATGGATACAGATATAAATGGGGGCTTGTTTCAAACCGCTTTTACTGCTTGTTCAGAATATGTACATAATTTAGTGTTTATGGCCTGGGCATAGGTTCACAAACCTGTTAAATTTTGAGGCCTGGATTAATACATTACTTACAGTGACACAAAGTATCAAAGTATTACTATATATAAGATTCTGCTGTTCTGTCCCCAATATAAAATACATTTTTTAAAGAGATACTACTTCCTATGGTAGAACAGTAATCACAATGTCCATGGCATTTGTGTGCCCCCAAAAACCCAACAGGTAAACACTATTTTATGCAACCATATCTGCTCTGAAGCCCAAATCGGACAGTCTAAATTGATTATGGACGCAGTAACAATAAAAAAAGATACGTTTCCATTATGTAATGGAATCTTTCATACTCAAGCTCATATGTTGTGTGTTAATAGTCAGAACATAAGAAAGGAACTGGATTGGTACATTATTTAAGGGTATTTCTTGACATAAGAGAACAGTCTCCCTGTGGGGCCTAAAGTGCTGGGCAAGACAGACTTCTGTGGGTGGGGTGTTAAGTGGCAGAGCAATGTTATATTGTTGTTCTTAAACGCAACTGTGTTGTACTTGGTCATAGGAAGGATTTCCAACAAGCTGCATTAAAAAGCTCTGACAGCCTACAGGGCTTGCTATGACCCTCAAGCAAATCAGAAGTGGCTTAAAAGATTGAACCAATTCTCAAAACAGAGCATCACTCGATTATCAAACCATTTATAGACCCCTATAGTCAGGCAGTTTCCTCCTTTCACAGATGGTAGTAATGCTTCCTATGAAAATTTGCCATGTACTCATCAAGCAATCTTGTTATTCACTACATTGTATGAAAGATAACACCAGGGTTTCCTAGTAAACTCAAACACCAAGAACTCTGGTCATCAATGTCATCACTCTCTGACATTGGAGGCACCACTCCTCCAAATGTGCAAGAAAGAAAAATAAATTTAAATGTTTAAACATTAAAAAGTTTAAACTGACCAAAAAAAATACATAATTTTTTTTTTTTGTTAAAATATAATTTAAGAGCCAATTGTGTAAGCAAGGTCACATAGCATAAAGACACAGCATGTAAAATATAACTTTAAAAGTCTATGATAAAACACAATAAAAATAAACTGTACTATACTTGTCTTCTGTAATATATAACCTAATTAAACTGTGATCTGAAAAACGAATGAAGAACAATTTTAAGTTTAAGGGTCACTTACAAGCAACTCATAATTAATGTAAGTGGGGGCGAGGGGCCTAGTGGAATATGCAATTCCCAGAAAAACGTGTTAATGGTTTTGCTGTTGTGACTAATCTTAAGAGGTAGGCAAGAAAATACAGCGGAAAGTTGAAAGGGGGAAAAAAAAAAACAGAATTAATCATCTGATTCCATTTCCCGTATCAATGAATACAGTATGGAAAATGTACAGAGAAAGTTTAAAGGCAATGTCCTTATATATATATATATCGTATATACACACAAATACATACTATAAAGCTGCTCCCTCAACATAACTGAATCAGATAAGGGGCCAAAGCACAGCTATGTTATCTGTGAGAAACAGACCTACCTGATTCCAGCTGACACAAAACAATATTCTCCCACCAAGAAGAAGAATTTGTAAGAAGATCAATTACCCTAAAGGAAACCTAAACTACAGTTAACATCCATGCTAAATAGTTGGGAAGAACAGAGGTCATCAAATGAATGTATACTTGCAAAACAGGTATGATGATGATGTAAATTTTCTATTTCCTAAATTTTTCTACCCTTTGATTCTTTAGGACATTAACAGTGAACAATAAGAGACAAGCAACGGAGACCAAATTCACAGAATAATTTGGTTTGGTCTCAATGTTTGGAACAACTTAACTGTTGACTTCCTTAACCCCTTGGCACTGCCACCTCCCATCATTTCTAAATGCCAGGAGGAGGTGGCGGGTATTCCGATAATGTGACTAGTGCGATTGACTGTCACATGATCGGAAAGCTCCCGATTGCAAGTAGGCATTGGGAGCTTTCCGGTACCCACCAGTAACAGTAGTGTGCAGGAAACACGCTATTAGTACAGAAATGTTTACATTTGGGATGCATATGTGTGGCCTCTCTGCCTTAAAGCCCACCCACCGATAGGCAGCCTACCCTGTTTCCCCAAAAATAAGACCTAGCGTGATTGTCGGTGATGGCTGCAATATAAGCCCTACCCCCCAAATAAGCCCTACCCTGTTTCCCAGAAAATAGGCCCTATTGCCAAAAACTTTAACACATTAAGGCCCCTTTCACACTGGCGCGGTTTGCAGGCGCTATTGCGCTAAAAATAGCACCTGCAAACCGACCCAAAAGTGCCGCTGCTGTTTCTCCAGTGTGAAAGCTCCGAGGGCTTTCACACTGGATCGGTGCGCTAGCAGGATGGGAAAAAAAAGTCCTGCTAGCAGCATCTTCGGAGCGGTGAAGGAGCGGTGTAAACAGCACTTCTTCACCGCTCCTGCCTATTGAAATCAATGGGACAGCGCGGCTATACCGCCGGCAAAGCGCCTCTGCAGAGGCGCTTTGCGGTGGTTTTTAACCCTTTCTCGGCCGCTAGCGGGTGGTAACAATAGCGACGCTTCACCGCCGACCCAGTGCGAAAGGGGCATATATATATAAATCG
This sequence comes from Lithobates septentrionalis, assembly GCA_037952835.1. Lineage (NCBI taxonomy): Eukaryota > Metazoa > Chordata > Amphibia > Anura > Ranidae > Lithobates > Lithobates septentrionalis. The sequence continues at coordinate 100,279 of JBBDGP010001337.1, read as the reverse complement.
CATATACACCTATACACATACACAACCACATCATATCTTTCATTGGCAGTGGTGGGGCTTACAGAATGCTAGACCATTGACTAAAAGATGGGCAGAAGTCTTTCCAATACAGGGCATTTATAAACATTACATGACTGGAAATTAAGGTCATCGCTATAGTACAACTGGACAGCTTAAAGTGGTTGTAAAGCTCAGACATGAAATATGAACAAATCATATTCCTCTATAGTATGTTCTTGTCTCAATTAAAAACATTGAGGGATCATGCACACTGGACATTATAAAAATGCCAGTAGCATTAGCTGTAGAATGAGTTTTGCAGTGTTTTTACAGTAGCATTTTACAACTTTTTTTAGCTGTAGCGTTTTTTGGGGTTTTTTTTAGCTTTGTTTAGCAAAACTTTACTCCCACAAAAGCCTATGGCTCAAAAATGCTGATAAATGCAGAATTGCCGCATTTTTAAGCTTTTATCAGAATTAGAGCGTTTTTACAGCTGAAAAACTCCTCTTAAAACCAACTAGTTCTGGGGGGTTTTTCCAACCAGAAAACGCCCCTGCCAAAAAATGGCTGATAACAGCCTGTGTGTGCATGGACACATAGGAGAACATCCTCGGGAGTTTACTGGCTGCAGAAAAAAAATGCCTGAAGCCAAAAAGAGCAGCTGTAAAAACATCCAGTGTGCATGAAGCCCAAGCGTATTTCTGTGTGCTGCCTCCTTCTTCTGCTATCAGCATGAATCATTCTGACAAGTTTTGCTGACACCAAGAGAAGAAAGGTGACAGGGGAGGGATCTCCAGCTGATTGACAGCTTCAGCTCTGTTCCTGTGTGAAGGGGGCTGTTTCTCTTCCCTCCAATCAGCTGTCAGAGGTCTCCTCTCACTGTGCTCTGCAGAGTGCAATTTCAGCTTGCCACCCCTTTTTCTGATAGCTCAGACAAGCTTTATAAATTCTGGACTTTGAATGGCTGTAGAATAAGACTACAGATAGACCGGTAAAACTTATGAAGGACGATTTTTTCATCTCTGTGTCACACCTGAAGCCAGTCACTGGGTATACGCAAGAGTTTACAACCCTTTTTAATATCCCTTCCAATTTACAAAAAGACTTCCAACAGAACTTTTGTAGTTTGTACAAAATTAAAAAAAATACCAATTGGACCTTTCGATTTATACATTTTCTAAAAGCAAATAAATGGAGAGGCTGTGAGATAGAAAAGGTTAAGCAGCCAGCATTGGCACATTCTTTGCAGTAAATCTGAACAGTACATATTCTCTAGTCGTACGGCCAACATTACCATGAGAGGATTGAATGGAGAAGAAAATATGCAGACAGAACAGTTCTATTTTATACTCTGCATGGGGGCAAGTACATGCTTCTCCCAGGCACAGCGATAAGCAAATACACAGCAAAACATTGCAGATTAAGAGCAAACCACCTGGAGAATGGCTCTTTATATAACAACAAACAATGGGAAAACAAGCTGTACAGAATCATCAATGGCCTTCTGAAGCAGCAGCCCACCACCTAATCCTACTGGGAGCAGAAAGATTGCTTTTCACCTCCAGTGAAATCAATTGAGCTTTTTCAATGCATTGTATGTTTTTATTTTTTAAACTATTACTTTAGACAGGTCTAGTACTTTTTAAAACTAAATCCAAAAAAAGCAAGCAAGCTGTCGCATAAAATACACTTCATAGTATATAAAATATTATGGTAACATGCCATAAAAAAGTCACCTAGCACCTGAAATATAACATTTATACAGAGGTCACATGACTGCACCAACTTTTTGTATTGCTCTTCCACTAATTTCATTCCCTCTGAGCATGCCCCTCCCACCCCCCTCTATAGCCCAGCATTTCAGTGAGTGCTGGAGGGGAGAGCAGAGAGCCGCTGACTGACAGTCACAGTTCTCTGCTCAGGGTGGAGGGGAGAACTGAGCGATCAGCGATGTTTGATTGCTCAGTTCTCATTGAAGAGCCAGTAGGGGACAGATGCAGCACTGAATCGATGCTGCATCCACCTGAGTATTGTTTTTTTTGTTTGTTTTTTTTTCCATTTCCAACTTCTTTTTCGGTATGGGACTGGCAGGATCACCAGGTATTTTACAGTGCAGGGAGCTTCTATACATAAAAAAGGCACAAAAATTCCAAGTTCTTAACATATACACCGATCAGTCATAACTTTTTGAGAGGTTAAATGAACATTAATTGAAAGTCAGCAAGTGAACATGTTGTTTCAGAATATACATTGCACTGTAGTTTGTGGTGTATGGGGCTGCATAGCCACAGACCACTCAGGGTGTCCTGACCCATGTCCACAGCCAAAAGCGCCTACAATGGGCATGTGAGCATCAGAACTGAACCACACGTCCTCTCCATCCAGAGTCACGTGGTGCGAGGATATGTGGGCAACAAGGCCGCCGCCTTCCCCCTACAGGTTCTGGGAATTGAGGTGGACACGGTGAATTCTGTCCAGTTCTCTAACCACACGGGGTACACACACTGGAAGGGTCAGGTGTTGTATGCTGAAGAGCTGCAGTAGCTTTATGAGGGGCTTAAACTGAATGGAGTCACCAAGTATGACTACGTCCTGACAGGGTACATGAGGGACTCTTCCTTCTTGGCCAGGACTGTGGATATTGTCCAGGAACTGAAGAAACAAAACCCGAATCTGATATACGTGTGTGATCCGGTCCTGGGAGATAAATGGAATGGAGAGGGATCTATGTATGTCCCGGAGGAACTGCTTCCTGTCTACAAAGATTTGGTTGTCCCGGTTGCAGATATCATCACCCCGAACCAGTTTGAGGCAGAGTTGCTGACCGGACAGAAGATTGGCACTCAGCAGGACGTCGTACGGGTTATGGACATGTTGCACTCCTTGGGTCCCAACACTGTGGTCATAACCAGCTCGGAGCTTCCAGCATCCCGTGGACCGGACTATCTCGTCACACTGGGAAGCCAGAGACGGGTAGGTGAGGATGGACAGACACACTGGCTGAGGATCTGCCTGAAGATACCACGAGTGGACGCCGTCTTTGTGGGCAACGGGGATCTTTTTGCTGCCATGCTCCTGGCCTGGACACATCATCACCCCAATAACTTCAAGTTGGCGTGTGAGAAGACGGTTTCAGCCATGCACCACGTCCTGCAGAGGACCATCAACAGCGCCCGCGCTCTTGCCGGCCCCGGAGTCCGACCTTCCTATGCCCAGCTGGAACTTAGGATGGTGCAAAGCAAAAAGGACATTGAGAACCCGGAGCTTGTGGTCACCAGCACTTTACTATAAAAGTCCTAACTAGGATGGAAAAACTTTGGGACCAACATAGAGACTTCAAAAAAAAAAAAAAAAAAAAAGAACTGAACCACAAAACAATAGAAGGAGACGATCTAATTTATTACATTTTCTTTTACATCACGTGGGGTCAGGATGCAGTGTGGTCAAAAAGGCAAGTAAGCGGATGCAGTGTGATGCTCTTGGCAATGTTCTTGCTGGGAAACCTTGGGTCCTGCCATTCATGTGGATGTTACTTTGACACGTACCACCTACCTAAACATTGTTGCTGTCCAAGTACAACCCTTCATGAAAACTGTATTCTCTGATGGTAGTGGTCTCTTTCAGCAGGATAAAGCACACTGCAAAAACAGTTCAAGAATGGTTTGAAGAACATAACAATGAGACCGAAGTGTTGACTTGGTCTCCAAATTCTCCAGATATTACTCCAATAGCACATCTGTGGGATGCGCTGGAAAAACAAGTCGATCCATGGAGCTGATCAACAGCGCAACTTACAGGACTCAAAGGATCTGTTACTGACTGCTTAGTACCAGGTACCACAACATACCTTCAGAGGTCTAGCAGCATCCATGCCTCAATAGGTAAGGGCGGTTTTGGTGGCAAAAAGAGGACCTACTCCACTCTCCCTAAAAACCAATCAAAAAACTCCACCCAGCCGCATGCTTACCACAGCATGACAGTCCTCCAAAACTTGACTATTAATGTAAAGCTTCACATAACAGTTCCCCAACCAAAATCAATTATGTTGTGATGGAATTTTTATTTTATGTTAACCACTTTTCATCCTTAAGCCATTTATAAACAGCTTCGGGTTGAAGTGGTTGGAAAGAAACAAAACCAGGATTGTGACAGTAGCTGAATTCATGATCCTGGTATTGTTTCTTTCAGCCGGCGATTCTCTTTTAGGTTAAAGTGATCTAAGGGCCAACCAACCATACTAAAATAGGCAGCGCAACTCAAGCCAATGTAATGCAATGGTAGATGCCCAGAATCTGACACTTGCTCAGTGCCATTACTAGCCTCATTCTCATACAGGGCTCTAACTTTGTCCAAATGGTGTACCCCCATGTCCAGTTTGGCAGACAACTGCAGAAAATAATTTGAGAAAAGAACGTCGACTTGGTGCGCCAAATAGCTAGCTAGCTCAGCTAGGTTTGGTCTGCTGTGCCACAAAAATACCACTGGAGAGTCTCCATTTACCAGTAGCGTTTTGCATCTTTGCCCAACAGGGGGAATTATCCATTATTGCAACGTAGTTAATTCACAAGCGCAAATTTTGTGCCCCACACACACACAGCAATCCTCTGGAATAGGACAGTCTCAACAATATAAAGCAAAGCTATCACATGGACTAGATACAGAGAGCAGTAGATTTGACTTGCTCTGTACACAGGGAAAAGGGTGTGCTGCTGAATGCAGAATATCTACTAAACAACATCCGTGGAATGTGACAAGATGGAGATATATCACCTGTCGTTCTCCAGAGCTCAGCCTCATTATTACTAATCTGTTATGTTTCTGGTGCCTGTTTGGCTGCTGCTAATAGATTTACTTCTGTGTATTTTTCTGGTAATTTTGCCTCGAACTTTCCAGCTGTTCTGACTCCTGTGTGAATGATGAAAATGATCAGGAGCCTCTGCACACTGGGAGAGGTACAGTGATGGTACTCTTCTAAAATACTGGCAACACAGCAGCGGTCCTGATTTACCAAGAAAGGAGCAGAGGTTTGGAAAAGTTACTCATAGCATAAGTTGGAAGAAAAAGCCTTAATGATGGTTATGGGCAAATGCTCCATCTTTACTTCTTTAATTTTGGTTTGTTTTGTGTATACCTGCCCCAATAGGTTACAATCAGCAGGAAAGATTAGGTCAAATTTACATAACATTGTGGCTGGACGATCGTAGAGCATAGAAAATCTCTCATGCACAAGCATCCATGTAAAAATACATAAGCACAGGTTCCATTCAGCAAAAACTCATAACACCAACAATAAAGTCTCTTCAGCCATAAAACTACATTATGCATGCTTACTTTCCCTAAATTCGGCCAAAATGTAAAAAATAAATAAAAAATTAAATGAATAGCAGATTAAAAATAACTTTGAAAACAAAAAAAGAGCCCTCACCTGCAATACCTAATTTCCAGTCTAACATTCAGCAGCATTCAGTCCACCTGCTCTAATCTCAGGCTGTCATAGTTCAGCCACCACTTGTCACTGCTGGACAGTGAAAAGGAGTCTTTCTCCTCCTAACATGCTTCTTGCCAGCACATGAACTGCCCAGATAGCAAGGCTAACGTGCCACAAATTTGTGGCAGTGATGAATTTTAAGTCTGTTAACGTGCTGCACATTTTCACCGGCAAGTTGTATACTTGCAGAGCACTTGAAGCACAAGTTCTAGGTGACACTTTTCCAATTTGCAGCAAAGTTGCAGTGGTGAGTCTACAGCAAGAGCTCTGCAAGTCACAGTGATGTGATGATCCTGTGGTGGGATGACTATTGCACAACATAACTGAACCTGAACTTGCAGCAGACTTGAAGAATGTTTGCAAAGAAAGTTGATCTGGAGTCATGCAATGTAGACTTGCTGCAATTGTGCAACAAACTTGTGAAGCCTGGAAAGTCTAGCAATAGTTCAGCAAGTCCTTTTCAAACTTGAAGCAGAATTGCTTGCTATCTGGGTGATGGGCTTCTTTTATACTACTACTTTTCCAAACACTTACGCTCTGCTGTACAGGGACTATAAAAGGCCAATACCAAGTGAAACTCAGGTACCAATTTTTACACTGCTTGCATTTCAAAAAATACTGATTGCACTGATTACAAGGCTACATAATTTGTGCCTAGAGTTCAGCTTTACATACAGTTCCACTTTATCTGATGACTAATAAGTGCCTATCCTATGCAAAGCACAAAAGAAGAGACAACCTAAGATTACTATTTGAAGGAAAAAGGAAACCTTCAATAAGCGAAAATTAGAAGCTGCCAATACTGACCTTTAGACGTGCTCGGTGCCATCAGAAATGGACTTAGGCCCATATCATTTGCAACAGATTTGCTTTAAAGGGCAGAGGAAATCTGTTGCTCCTCAACTGTTCAGAAAAGCGAGATGTCGTTCTATGTTCTCAAGGGTTTTCAATTGAGAGGAAATAACACAAAAATTGAAGGACAACTAAAAGTTTAGAATTTTTCCCCAGAATGACAATGATACTCAGGACAACAAGTGAATCTCCCCAAAGGGGACCAAGACAGCAATAAAATTCACATGGGGGCTCTAACCCCAAAAAATTTATCAAATTATTGTTTTGCATCCTTTTTTTTTTATAAATAGATTTTTTACTAAATTTACTATATGTCAATGTTAACTCCCCAGTTTGCTTTAAAAGCAAATTTTGGGATAAAGGAAAAAAAAAAAAAAAAAAAACATTCATACTCACTTAGGTGGATGCAACATTGGTCCAATGCTGTATCTGCCCCCCACCAGCTCTAAGACAGAGGACTGAGTGATCAAACACCGCTGATCGTTAAGTTCTTGGTCATCAATGAGCAGAGAGCCAGGACGGTCAGTCAGTGTTCAGTGCTCATTAGAACATCGAGCTATGGAGGGGGCAGGAGCAGCTGGCTCAGGAGCCCTCCAGAGTCTGGACCGGCTGAGTCAGAGTCTGGAGCAGAACTAAGTAGAAATACAGGAGAAATATGGCCAAAAGAGCTTTAGTCCTACTTCTCCTTTAACTACGTTAGGCTTGAATGAAGAAGTTTGGTCTTTGGTAAATAAGTGTTCCAAACATAATGGACGATGTATAGGTTTTATTCTGCAATGACACGTTTGTGTCTAAATTTTGGTGCTTTCATTTGGTATTAGAGTTAAGATCCGAAGATACTCGCTAGAGACCTGGAAACTATTATTAGGAATAGAACTGAGCCTGATTCTGCTTAGAAGAGTGGAGAGCTCCTTGACATCTCCATTAAAAGTATATTAATTGCTTGAGTTAATGCGTTCTCATAGATTTAACAGACTCAAGTATATTCCATCAACAAAGCTCTTTACTGATATAAAATAGTGCTGGTCAGGCACCCTGCTCAGATTACTTCCCAGAGAAGAGTTTGTATTAGCTGACTGATAGCTGGCTGCAGTACTTGCTGCTCATAGATCAGATCTCACTGGGAAATGACGGCAGTGAGAAATCCTGGGAGCCATTTCCTAATCACACACTACTGGGGCCCTTTGTGGGTTTGCTTTTGAAAGTATATGACCCATAGACTGACTTAAAATAAATATTTTTAACTAGACAAGTAGCCCTGCTGGCTCTGCAGTGAGAACTGAACAATCAAACACTATTGATTGCTCAGTTCTCCTCCTCCGCTCTGAGCCGTGACCGTCAGCAGCCCACTGCTTTGCCCCTCCAGCACTCACTGAAGCACTGGGCTGTCGGGGGGGGGAGGAAGGGGCTGGCTCAGGATCTTTCTCAAACCTGGCACCTCTGTGAGGTTAGTTGACAACAGGCTTTCATCTGCTGTCATCTGAAATTGGTTCACAGGAGTGCAGAATGCACTCTTGTGATCCAAAGAAGTATGGCCAAAAAAAGCTTTGCCCATATTTCTCCTTTAAGTATTTTCCTAGTCATTGGCCAAGTAGAGGAATCTGGTGTCATGTCTTTACTCTTATTCTAGGACAGTGACTTAAATTGTTGAAGCAAGAGACAAAATGGCATACAAAACTGGATCACCTCCTAGGGAGCCTAGACCCGGGTGGGTGTTCAGGAGTCCCAGATACAACCTTCATGCTTCTGCAGTAAACAAGGGGAATAGCCAAACTGGTTAAGCTATGTATCTGACATTTTACAAGGCAGAGTGAACTTGTAGACAGTTGGTGTCTGAAGAAGTGGACATGGTGACTTCTGTGTCTAATGTAGTTCTTATATTAAATGTCAGACCTCTCAGGCTTTATAGGCAAAATATAGGTAGGACCATAGTGTGACTATCTCCAAGTCATCCTAATACAGTCTTTTTGACCCTTATCTACACTGCACAAAACCAACAGACTTTAAGCAAATATCCTGTATACCTCTCAGTGGTGCAGTTGAAGCTGGGAATTCACCTCCAATTTACCTCCAAATGTGCCGCTGTGTTTGTAAAAGACACATGCCCAGAGCACTGAGCAATTTCAGGTTATAAACAGACGTTATTAAACTTAAATTAGTCCTGATTGTGACCAGTACTGGAACTGGGAATGTAAGAGAGCAGTGGCATGAAATGAAGGCAGGACATGACCTTTGTCACAGCAAGAACATGCAAACTTTCACACATCATGGAAATGCATTTATTTTATACATATTGAGCATTATGAGTTAGAAAAATTGAACACATTGGTCTCTGATTCTGTTTGTATCTTCATAGACCTTCTGATGGCAGATAGCTAGAACTAGAATAATCAAAGAGTAATCTCACTACCGTAGTCACCAGACAGTGGCAGAAACACAACTATTAAAATTCTGAACCAAACATTTTGTTGGCTCCACCCAGCTGTCCTTTTACATGCCAAGCCCTGCCAGGTACCACCCAGAATGCCGACACATACGGTCTCTGTTATACACCCCAAGTTTAAATTATGACATGACCCGCTTTGCAGAAACCCACATTCTATAACTGGCCAAAATGATCAAATAATGACAATAGAAAAAAAGATGAAGAGCGTAGACCTAATTCTAACACCATAAAGCATTTCATGATGTCCACGCTAAATAGGACCTTAAACAACCCAATAGTATCAATTAATGTCAATATTACATATTGTAAATGTTCTTTCTAATGAGGTATTGGAAAGGTATACCAGGATAAGGAAAATAAAAAAATTCCCATAAACAAGGCCATCAATGTATTTATTCATTATCCCAATTACTTTCATTATCAAGTATACAGTATTTTGCCAACACGCAATGTTACCAATTATTTCTGCAACCTTTTGAATGGCTTATCTTCCTCGTGCAGAAAGAACGTGTGCCCTCTGTTTAAGCACTTCTTTTATTACCAGCAATCTAGGAGAGGTGTGGGGTGTAAAAATTTGTGGTGTGCTTTAGGTTCATTTGCTTTACAACTCTTCATCGCTGATCAGCCGCTCTAGCACTAATTAGCACTTTGAGAATTGTGTAAATATTTCAAAAACATGTTTGCAATTAAGGAAAAGAAATATGCCACATTTAAAAGAATGGATGAAATTAAGTTATTAAGGTGGAAGAAAATGTAGCAAATTAACAGTTGTGACACAGTTGCTGAAAAAAAAAAAAACAGGAAATGTTTTGCCTGGGAAGTTACAGGTGATTAAGTAGCCTGTAAGGCAGGCATGTGAAATGGGATTTCTGGAATGATTTCTGTCCTCTAGATTCTATTAGCCTTTCAGTCCACCCAAAACACCTCATTTTGTGCTTTTTTCCAATGCTGGAAACATAAAAAAAATTCCAGGTACATCAAAACAACTTGCTCTCTGGACCTCTGCAGAGAGACCAGTGCTTTGTACAAATATACCTTAATGGGTCAGAGCTAGATATCTCCAATTATCACAGAACATGATCTTTACTGTTTTGAGAGCTCTAGCGCTGACCTATCAGGGGGCATGTCTAACTCCTGTAGATAGACAACTGCTTCCACACAGAAGGCTGACAAGGGACAGGCTACACAACTAAAGCTGTGACTGTTTTGTAAAGAAAGCAAGCCTTAAAGTGGTGGGCCAGCTGAAAAAAAAAAACATTTTAAAAGTCAGCAGCTACAAACACTGTAGCTGCTGACTTTTAATAAGCACACCTACCTGTCCAGGGTGCCCGCGATGTTGGCCGCCCAAGGCCAACCCCTCCCTCGGCTCTCGGGTCCCGGCGCCGCCATTCAAACTAAGGAAAACAGGCAGTGGAGCCTTGCAGCTTCACTGCCAGTTCCCTACTGCGCATGCGCGATTTGCGCAGCGCTTTGTGAATGGGGCGCGCTGTGTTGTGGGACACACACAGTTCCCAGAACACACAGCGCCCCATTCCCAAGAAGACAACGCGAGGAGGAGAAGACAGAAGATCACCGCGGTGTAGGAAGTGGCAGATTAGGACGATCTGCCTAGCAACAGCCATTCCTGGTAAGTTAATTTTTTTTTTTCTCCAAATTTTTAGGAACATTTTCATGTAATTTTTTTTTTCTAGGGTGGCCCTCCACTTTAAAGTTATTGTAAAGGAAAAGAAAAAAAAAATCATCATGCTTATGGTTTTGCACAGAGCAGCCTTGATCCTCCTCTTCTCAAGATACCCGCCGGCGCTCTGGGCCCCTCCTTCTTGCTGAATGCCCCATAGCAAGTCGCTTACTGTGGGGGTACTCGTGCATGCTCGATCCCGAGCTGGCTCTCTGTGTCCATAAGACAAAAAATGTGCCGCTCAGTCCCGCCCACCACCTCACGGGCAGTGATTAACAGCAGTGGGAGCCAATGGCTCCTGCATCTCAGCCAATCATAAGACAGAGACCTGGGAGAGCCTCAGGTCTCGTGTAGGTCACTGGATAGAGATTGTGCTTAAGTATTAGAGGGGGCTGGGGGGAGCTGCACACTGAAGGATTTTTACCCTCATGCATAGAATGCATGAAGGTTAAAAAAAAAAAACGGAGTCTTTACAACCACTTTAAAGTGATATTAAAGGCTTAAGATTTTATTTCTTCTTTTGCATAAATAAAAACTAGAAAAATCTGCACCAACAGTGCACACTGTACACATTAAAAATTAAGTGGTACATGGACCCATCAGCCATTCCTTCTTCTTAGGGGCAGCATGTAAATATGAACAATGTGTAGCCAGCAGAGCCACTGCTTGTTACAGACTATTGACGTTTACATCTTCCACTGAATTGGATATTCATGCAGCAGCACAGAGTGACCTTGGCCTTCAATCATTCAGAATTAGTTGAAGATATCCTGGGCAAGTGTTGCAGTATGAAGGGCTCATTCAAGGAGGGGGGTGTAAACACTGACAGCATGTATTCAGCAGTGGTGGAATCATTAGCTACACATTGGTGACATTTACATGTTGACCCAGAGCAGGAGCAACCAATAGGGCCCATGTACGCATATAAACATTAGTACAGTGTACAGGCAACTTTTTAGGCAGGCTCTTGCGGTTAGCAAGATCCGGCATAAAAGCAATACACCTGTGTGCAATAAAGTTCACAACCCGGCATTGAAATGTAAGTTTTTCCTCTAAGAGTACATCTTGGCAGGCTACCAACATTCTAATGTAAAAAAAAAACTAGAGGGGATTTCTAAGCCGTTCGAAAGGACTGAAACCCAACTCTAGAGTATATGCTGTGATCTTTGAGGATTTTTGAGAAGGCATAATTTCAAGAAAATATGCAGGGAAAATTAATGTATTTCAATAAGCCTAGCTTACACCACTGTGGTACATTCACGAGTTAAACATTTTTCCAACCAGAAAGCATGTGTATGCACTTTTAAATGCATGTAAAATAATGCAAAACAAGCACCACAAAAGATGCAGCAAATTCATTACAAATGCTTGTAAGTACCCGTGAGGAACTGCACAAGGAACACCGGGACTGCAGCGTTCACGAGCCCTAAAATGAGCTACAGAGGGTCAGGGATGGTTTGCTTTATTTATTTTAATAGTTGTTAATATGTAAATGGTTTAATGTTCATTTTATTTAAAATTATGCATTCTAAACACTCTTGCACTTATAGCTCTTGGGCTTTGTAAGTGCTTCGTACATATAATCAGACTCACTGTATTCACTCAAACTCTCTATGTCTTCCCATTTCCAGGAAAAAAAGTTACAAGATAATCTTTGTGGCATAGGACCCTGGAACGTTCTGCATTGTATATACCTCTCTACCTCTGGCAATTGTTGGTGATGCTTGGAGAAAGTATGCACCTACCTTCACATATGGCGGCATCGCCAGTCACTTTCAAAGTTCTGGGAGAGAGAGAGTTTATTGTATAAAAATCGAGGTGTTTTTAAGATTTACCGGCCACTGCTGAAACTGCTCTTTTGTCCATGATAACTGGGCCCATATAGAAAAATAAAGGTATTTGCAAGTCGCGACACTGTCTTTTGGCGGCCAGAGTTGCCATCCCTCATCATTAGAAGATTACTTCTACTCATTTGCTCTTGGACTGAGCCCAGGTTCTTAATGACATAATGGCAAAAGCGATGTTGGTGGCAGAGGATAGTGCGGACCCTGAAAAAGTCTACACTACCTGGACTTGTTGGTAGGTAAATAGTGATACTATAAACTTTAGAACCCTTTTTATTAACTCACTGCCTGAAGTGGTTACCTTATTTGCCAGCTCCTCATGCCCGGAGAGATGCGCAGACCTGATGTCATATTATATTACATACCTATTGCAAGCTTGAACCTACCACTGTATGCGATAAGTAATCGCATGACATCACATCTGAGCATCGTGATCGGGCATACAGACATCCTTTCTTTTACTATATGTGTTAATGTTATATGTCTTTGTCTGTTGCCTTATGTAGATGCACTTTATCCTAAAGCTGGTATACCTCGATGGTACTGCAAAGCTTAAATTCTAATCAGAAGCAGTATACTTCTCACAGTTTAACATCAATAAAATATTCACTTTGATTGACTCTGCTCTAGTATTGCCCTTTGTCACCATTAGCAGCCCCTTGCTTCCCCCATGACTGTCAAAGGGTTACGTGTTTTCGCTATAGTTCCCAGGTTACGATGACAATATCTCATATGGCAAGTGGTTAAAGAGCTCTTTTAAAGAGCTCTTTCTAAACTTTATAGTGGACCTTTTTATATCCCGTTATTTTTGTTTCGGTTAATAACTCGGCCTGCCTTTTGCTATTGGTGTATCCTTGGATGCTTTTCTAAATGTTACCAATAGAGCAATCCTCGGAACCCCTATTATCTAAAACTGGACGTGTCTGGTCTTCACCGGTTTAAACTAAGATATCCTCACAAATCATTCTACTTTCCCTGATGCTGATATTGTTTTGTTTTTTGATGTGCTTGTTAGATATGTTTTTAACTCAAGGCCTCTCTGGCTGTTCTCAAGGACCAACCTTCACCTGTTCAGATGTACTGATTGTACTCATGTCTGGCTTCCAACCTTCTCTAGTTAAATAATGCATTAAAAAAAAAATATATATATATATTTTACATTCATTTATTTACCCTACTATGTAATTTGGCATTGTAGATACTATGCATCTGTAAATTGCTTTAATAAATAGTTATGTGAAAAATAAATAAAAAAAAAGAAAACACACAAACATAATGACAAACTCAAAACTGCTAAAAATCCAAATTTTTTTTAAAGTTTTTAATTGAATGTGGAAGTGTTACCCAGGTCAAGTTTTTATTGTCGACTGTGTCCCCATAGGAAGATTTATCCTCATCGTCCTGCTGAACATTTTCACTGAGATAAAAAGTACAAGGAAACCAAACATTTTGGACTGATCACTAGAACAGAAATATTCCAATGGAAGCACCTCTTTCCAGTGAAAGCTAAAGAGATTGTACCTAGTTTTGGGGAGCTCTAATTAGTTGTGCTGTTAGGTCGCGGAGTGAATGAAGGAAAATCTCCCTAACAAAACAAAGCTAAAAAAGCCAGGAAAGGGCAAATGGTAATGGAAATTTAGAATTGATTTTGAATTTTCCAATAAATGATTTTCCTCCTATTAATCACTTACAATCTAAACAATATGTAAAATAGATTCTCGTTCTAATGAGATATCCGGCAACAAAAAAATATTCAACTTGTCTCATTATCCCTCTTAAGAGCCCTCTGTCCTGATGCAAGGAGTATGCAAAAGTTCCTTATGGGTGGATGCCAGTGTGTGGGAGTTTCTTGGCAGACTGCATTTGCATGCAAACCACCCTGTGTAAAGCCCATGTGTGATGTTGAGCCTACAAGGTTGAAAACTGAAATTCAATGAAAGAAAGGGGTGGGCCAAAGTCAGTCAAGGCCGTAGAAGAAAGATCTAGATGCTGTGCGCTCTCTGGTCACCAAAGGAGGCAGAAGCTCACAATTGCAAGACTATAAAAGGTAAAAGTGAAGTTCAGCTTTAAAATGATGTGCACATTGGCACACACCTAAAACTATCTTTATCCATTTTTTTAACATAAGGGTTTCTAGATTGGTTGAAATCAGTCTGTCTAAAATAACCTAGGATTTCCATAAAGCTAGGTTTGATTGCTGCCTGCCTCAATGAGCTTGTCTTCTTAACAATGCCATGATTACAATAAACCACTGGCAAATGGTGAGAGATTAACAGAACACAAAGAATGTAATCTGAAAATTAAAATGTAAATAGTGTTTCTACATAAAATCCTTAATCTATGCAGAAACTAAATATGCATGACTGCAACGGATTTCTTCTCATCTCGTTGACTATATAAAGATAATGAGATTAAGTATTTAGTATGCATTATATGGGACACTTTATTAAATTCATTTAATAAATGCTAATAACAATAAGATTGGAAAAGCGTCCTGTGATGGAAATAATAAAACATGCGAGTCACACACTCCAAACATTTATGGAGCTGGTTGCCATTCTTGCAAATAGTGGTTTAATTAAAGCTATTCTTTAAACACATGCAGTAAAGTCACAAACTGAAAAAAAAAAGCAAATGCTTACTTCAAAAGCATTGCTCCCAATGGTCTCCTTCCCTCTTTTCTCTTCACGGGTCTCTTCTAGTAATAAAGTATAGACTTGTAAATAAATATTTTCTTTAAAGTCAAAAATAGGATTCTTTCGTCATACTTACCTGTAAAATCCTTTACTTTGAGTACATCATGGGACACCGAGTCAAGCTAATATTACCTGCTGGGTTATACGCCATCTACAGGTGAATGGACACTGGTGGACCAAAGGTCTTTAGACAGGAAGTGATACTCAAAATGATGTACTCAAAGAAAAGGATTTTACAGGCAAGTATGACAAAAAAATCCTATTTTCTTTTTCATACATCATGGGACACAGAGTCAGGCTAATATTTATATATATTTACCTGCTGGGACGTCCCAGAGCAATAGCCTTGAGGGGAGGGAGACACCCTGCCAAGCAATAACTATCAGAACGTATCCCTAGTGTTGTATCCCTAGTGTTGTGTCCTCTGAAGGACCAGAGGCTTCCGGGCAATCTGAGCTGCTGCACCTATCTGGTATACGTCAGCCCGCAGTACACAGCGGCCGAAAGACGAATCCTCGGCTGCTCGAACATCCACTTCATAAAATTTTGTGAACTTATACACTGAAGACAGAATAATGTCCCGATTTAAATCAAAGGCAGACACCACTTTTGGCAAAAAGGATGGAACAGATCGTAACACGACCCTGTCGTGAGGAAGGATCAAGTATGATTCCCTGCATGAAAGGGTCGCCAACTCCGACAACCTACCAGCCGAGGTGATGGCCATCAGGAAGGGTAGCTTGCGTGACTTTTGCGTGGAATTTCCCCGATAGGTTCAAATGGTTGTTTCTGTAACACAGACAGCACAAAGATCAAGTCCCAAGGACACATACCCAGTTTCCCCGAAAATAAGACCTAGCGCGATTGTCAGTGATGGCTGCGCCTCAGACATAGGTGGATGTCATGGCAGAGAGACAGCTGCAGATACACACAGCTCCAGTATCTTTCAAAGGGATTTCCACCCTCTTCCATCCTCCTAGAGTACAGGACAGCGTTCTCCCCTTAGGACGCAGACAGGCTGCAATCTCTCCTCCATCCAGCCCGTGAGACAGGACAGGTCCACACCACGCCACAGTCCCACTTCAACAATTTAAAGGAGAACACACATACCGTCAACATACCACATAGAACGCTTGAACGTGGACTGGTATGGAACACAGAAAAACTAACTTTTCATCTCGGGCTACACTTCCCAACTAGCCATTCCTTTTATGTACACATGTTGGCCTACCGGCCCATACAGACTGTGCCCTGGTTCTCAAAGGCTCTGATGAAGAGGTTATCCTCGAAACGCGTCAGACGACTCTAAACACTCATTTCAACATGGGCTTGTGTTACTTTTAACCTATTTTTAATTTCCATGTTTTACATATTTTGTTACCTGTTTGCATGATACGTAGTATTGGTATTATCTATTTGTTTTTATTTCATATGAATAAATTTTACACCTTTTGATGTGAGCAATTGATCACGCGCCCTCCATCCATCTTTCTCCATATATTCCTACCCCGACCACCCCGGGGGCAGTTTTTTGGGCAGCGGGACACGCAACACCATCCTTTTTAGTTCTTCTACAGCTCACAATACTACCATTTTAAACCTAATACACCCTCACAAGCGCAGGAGTAATCTTTCATTGTCCACAATTTGCTCAATAACCTGTGCAAGAGGCAACTTAAAAGCAGAACCATTTGGGTCAGAGTCAGGATCAAAAGCCTCTGCGACTGAGAAACAGACATTAACTGGATATCTTCTTGTCCAGATTGCTCTGAAGCAGACCTAACAATCTGCCGGGCCCTCCACAGAATCCTGAGCTTTAAGCTCTTCCCCATCCTCAACCCATTCCTGCTCCAGACTAGGAGGCTCCGGGGAGAGGGATCTGTCACGCTTCTTGCCACCCTGCGGGATGGAGGCAATCATGCCAGCAATCCTGTGCTCTAACCCGGCTAGGGCCAAGGACAGTTCATCCTTGGTGATAAAGGGTTAAGCAGCATTGACTGTAGGCACAATACCAGATAGGTGCAGCGGCTCAGATTGCCTGGAAGCCTCTGGTCCTTCAGGGGACACAACACTAGGAATATGACTAGATTCATCAGGAACATAGGTGTGCCCTTCCCTGTAGTGTTAGTCCCGCTCCTCTTTTTTGAAGACATTTACCAGCCACAAAGAGAGAGTACTTAGGTGTAGTATTAAAACACCTCAGAAGGGAGACCCTTTAATAGGGCTCACCAAGCCCCTATGTAACAATCCTGCTAAGCACCTTTAGCCTGCCAAGCAACACTTGGTGACTCATGTGACCTGGGTAAGGAGAAATGAACCCCTGCGAGTGTCTGTTCAGAGCCTGCTCTGTGTCCCACAGCTGACTTCTGAAAGCACAGCATGCTTGGCCTACACAGCTTAAATAAGCTGGGTGTGTGCCAGAACGTTCTGTGCGTGCCTGGTCCCGGTGAACGGGCATAGCTGTATTCGCATACGACGCAAAGCTTCGTGCGCCCAGATAAAGGCTACTACGCACGTGCAGCGAAGCCACATGCGCCATGGCCGCCAAACAATGAGCACAGCGGCACTCTTGCGAATGCATGTGCGCCATGGTGAACCAAGGTGAAATGGCACACCGTCGTGCGCCATCATACAGGTAAAAAACAAGCCAGACAAGCAAAAAAAGGTACACTTTGCAAACACCCACAGCTATCCCAAAACGCCTTGTATAGTCACCGAACTCAGCCTCTAGCTAGCTTGACTGATTGTTACAATCACTGGGACACCCCACAATAAAAAGTAAAGGGGTTTCACTTACCCGTCCAGGTGCAGGGCAGCTTAGAAACTAAGAGCCCAAACTTCACCCATCACGGCGGGTTCCTGTCACTTGAGGACCTTCAAGGAATGGGTACCCTTTTCGTGTTTAGGGTCTACTCCTTTGAACCTGTACAGCACCTTGCAGGAATGCCTTAGCGCTGTGGTGTCCAGGATTCCACTTCGCACGGACCAGCGCCCGGAGGCTGCATAACAAGCAAAACCTCGCAGGAACTTGAGTTTTCTTTGCGAGACTCGGGTACCATTTATCTAAACATATAAAGCCTGTGTCAAATGGATCCAACAATCAAGTCAATCCCTTGATTCATTTAAGTACCGTTTGTGGGACTAGAGACCTGGAGCTCAGAGAGCTCAAACAAACTGTGCCATCCACCTTGCAGACACTGGTAAAAACACTGAAGTACTTCCTGTATGGGAGGGGTTATATAAGGGATCACGTCCTGTCTAAAGACCTTTGGTTTACCAGTGTCCATTCACCTGGAGTTGGAGTATAACCCAGCAGGTAATATTAGCCTGACTGTGTCCCATGATGTATGAAAAAGAAATAGTTTTTTTTTCTTTTTTTAAGTTGGGAATGAGTAGGGAGAAGTTCCACCCCTTGACATCTTTGATGTCTTGACCATCGAATCCAGACCGTAATGAGAAAGATAAATTGCTACAATTGTAATAAAAAAAAAAAAAAGTGACGAGAGGAAATCCATCAATGAGGACAACTGTTCTGGTGACAGCTTTCTAAAAAGAGGCCCACCATCACTTTAGAGCAATGGTCGCCAACCATTCGGACCACACCAAATTTTGAATCGCACGGACCACTAACATGAATTTTACATGACTTGTATACACAATGTTCCGGCTCTCTGACCCCTTCTGCATCACACAGCTCATCATTTGATCTCGCCTCCTTACCTAGCCATGTGCTCGAGCTCCATGGTCCCTCCCACAGTCTGTGATCAACGCTGCCATTGAAAGTCCCCTCCCTTCACCTCCCGCTCTTTGCACTACTCGGCACCTCCCTCTGAGTTCAAAGGAGTCAGAACTACAGAGGAGGCATCAGGTATCAACGCACGTAGACAATATTGGCTGTCAGTGTGCACTGAGAACACTGGAAACAACATAGGTGGTATACATCTGCCACATTGTTGATTTGCGGCAGAAACCCTGGGGACCAACATCATTTTCTTGTGGACCTTCAGTGGTCCACGGACAACTGGTTGGGGACTTGTTAGTAATTTCAGGATCACACTGCTAGCCCTGTAACATGCACCTTTAGAAACAAGTCATCAATGTGAGTGCTTTTATTTATACCTGGTGATCCTGCCAGTAACACAAGTCCTGCCTGTGAGTGACCATGCTCATGCACTGTACTGTATCTATGGCAGTCGCTCTCAACCAGGGTTTCCGTGGAACCCTAGCGTTCCTCCAGAAGTTGCTAGGGGTTCCTTGAGCTTGATCCTAGAAGGTTGATTGACCTCCCATCTGCTGGTTCCTGCATAGTTCCTGAGCCAACACCACTTGACAAAGCTAACAGCATGACACATCATCTTTTAAGCTGTCTGTAAGGACAGCATTCTGACCACCACTGTAAGGGTTGCGTTCTTGCTACTGACTACCAATATAAACAACTTTTTCTAATAGACCCCGATGAATTTGTTTTAGCAAGGGGTTTCTCTAGGGTGAAAAGGTTGAGAAAGGCTGATCTATGGAGCAGCAGCATAGAGGACAACTCCCCCTCCCCTTTCCTCATCTCTATAAGAAGTAGGAGGGGGGATCTGTAGTCTACAGAGAGGAACTGGGCATGGATAATATCACTGCCTAAGAATTTAGTACAGCAGAGTTCAAGGGAAGTTCCAAGCACAAAACACTTTCAATGAAATATTTAACAGACCAAAAGGGCACTAATGTAACAAATTCATTGTTTACATACACTTATTGATCAAACAAGTGTTTTCTACTTCCAGCACAATGGCAATGCTTCAGGGATGGCACTGCCACTTCTCTGATTGGTTTTACTTGCTAGTTGGAGTCGCTCTTAAAATCTCATGTGGGCTACATTAAAAGATATAACAATAACAAAAGCATAGAGGGGAAATCTGAAAGGCGGCCAGATGGAAATCTCCTGAATAACGATGCACAGGCAGCTGCAAGAGAACAGATATAGCTTGTTTTTCATGTTTAATTAGCATTGTATCTAGTGGCTGCCAATTCAATCATTCTGCAGATTTCATATTCAATGAAAAACAAAACACTTATGTTGGCTAGACATGAGCAGGTACTCGCTCCATGTTGAACCGGTGAGGGGAATACAATGCTGCATGTGTGTATGCATGCCTTTTCACTGTGGCTCCTTTTTAAGGATGGCGTGTGCCCTTTATTTTTTTCACAAAACATTCCCAAAACAAGTGGTTTGAAGACAGACCGGTGACCGATTTAGTGACCTTTTGGAATTAAAAGAAAATGCAGCCTGAGTAAGAAAATTGGGGGGGGGAACGGGGGGGGACTAGGCTAGATACATAGACATTTAAATATTGCTTTTGGTACAATGAGATTTCGGACCACAGAGGAGAGTGGCTGCATCCAAGCAAATTCCCCACAAAACAACCACAGACAGATAAATGTGTGTAAACAGACCAGCAGGATAATAAAGAGGATGTGTAATGGTAAGGGGAAAGGATTGCCGCTACTCCTGACAAGCCAAGGTGAATAAATTATAAGGAGCAGCCTCAGCCTACATCTCTCCAACAAATCACACACCTTGGTGCATTTCTCCCCACCCACTGGGGCAAAATGCATCAGAATGTGTGCTTTGGTGGAGACGTAGGCCGCTCCTGATCATTTATTCAGCTGGGCTTCAAGAGAGTAATAGCGATCATTTCCTCGTCACATTTACTAACCCCCTGGATTAGAATGCGGACAAGCCTGCACCTCATGCTCTGCGACACAGGAATATTCTTTTCACCTCTACTTTGAGTACGGCCAAAAGCAATATAACAGGATGTGTAATGAGTTTATTTTTCGTGTTTTACTTGTTTTATTTTGTTCATTAATAAAAAAAACATTTTACAATATTTTTCTTCTTTTTAAATAGGTATATATATCACATTTACCTCTTGTTGGCAGCGTGTGATAAGCTTCAAGCAAGATCAACCGGTTTCGCCAAGCTACTTTTTTAAAGTGATATTAAAGTCCTGTGTTTTTTTGTTTTGTTCGTTAAAAATAACAAACATGTTATACTTACCTGCTCTGTGCAGTGGTTTTGCACAGAGCAGCCCAGATCCTCCTCTTCTCGGGTGTCTCTTTGGTGCTCCTGGCCCCTCCCCTCCTTTAGAGTGCCCTCAGAGCAAGCAGCTTGCTATGGGGAAACCCAAGACAAGCCGAAGCTCCCTGTGTCCATTCAGGTACGGAGCCACAGCCTGGCCGCATCCCCTTACTCTCCTCATTGGCTCACTGACTGATTGACAGCAGCAGGAGCCAATGGCTCAGCGCTGCTGTCTCAGACAATGAGAAGGGGTGTCCCGGACAGCCAAGCCTCTTGTGCATCATCACTGGATCTAGATGGAGCTCAGGTAAGTATTAGGGGGCTGCTGCACACAGAAGATTTTTTAACTTAATGCATAGAATTGATTAAGACAGAAGAAAAAAAAACTTCTGCCCTTACAACCACTTTAATAATACACTGTGAAACATACCTATAGCTGTAAGCCTGGCTGGTTGAACATTCAACCAGTGGTTCCTGGGTATGTTGTCCTCCCATCAAGCCTGTTCAGCCTTCCACTGCTCACTCTTATGCCGCGTACACACGAGCGGACTTTACGGCGGACTTTGCCCGGCGGACTGGATTTCGTCGGACAATTCGATGTGTGTGGGCTCCAGCGGACTTTGTTTTCTCAAAAGTTGGACGGAATTAGATTTGAAACTTGTTTAAAATTTATCCGTTGAAATAGAGTCCGGTCGAAAAGTCCGCCGTCTGTATGCTAGTTCGACGGACTAAAAAGCCACGCTAGGGCAGCTATTGGCTACTGGCTATGAACTTCCTTGTTTTAGTCCGGTCGTACGTCATCACGTATGAATTCGACGGACTTTGGTGGATTGTGTGTAGGCAAGTCCGTTCATTCAGAAAGTCCGTCGGAAAGTACGTCGAAAAATCCGCCGGGCAAAGTCCGCCGTAAAGTCCGCTCGTGTGTACGCGGCATTAGGCCTCGTACACACGTATATGAGATTATTATGTGACTGATCATCTGTTTTTTTTGTTTTGTTTTGTTTTTTTTCCTTCTTCTTTGGTTTTTGCATGCTAGTTTCATATCGAAAATGAAGAAGTTACTACACGCACGATAATTCTTGTACCTTACAATACAACTTCAGGGGTGATGTATTGTATTGTAATGTATTTTTGCGTTTCCAAGCCTGTGTGTTCTTGCTCTTCTGATTTTTTTCAGATGAATACTGTACTGAATAAAAGAAAATCGTATGATCTGGTATCGTACAAGAAAAATGTTCACGTTTGTCCCGGATAATTTCGGTTGAACTGTCATGATCGGCTCTCAAAAGCTGTGTACGAACGATCAGATTAGCATTTGATCGCTTCAAAATCGATTTTTTGTCCAATTTTCTGATTGTGTGTACTAGACTTTACCCTTACTTTACCTACATGAAGTGTAGACAGGAAAGCACTGAGGGAGGAGGATAAGGAGGAGGAGATGACTCATGTGTCTGAGCAAAGCCTGGACCATGTGAAACCAGTATAAAATATGCTTTAAGGAGTAAAGTTTAATGTGCAGATTGCAAACTGTGTGTAACGTGTCATGTGGGGGTGCATGGTAGAATGTGTGAGGAGGTCTGTGAGATGCCCTGTGCTATTTTAAATATGAGGGTGCAGCAGGTTTTCGTGTTGGTCGCATCGTATAGTTGATAATATGGGTATGTGTGTGTGCATAAAAGCTAAAAAAGTATAGTAAATAAAAATATATAGTAAAAATGGCTTTGGTTTGTTGAGTTGCATAGACAAAATGATTGGGTTGTGCCACAGGCACAGGTTTGAGGTAGGTCTACAAAACATACCAAAGTAGATCAATAAAACCAGACCACATGGGGCCCACTATGCCAATGTCACTAGTGTTATCAAATAAAATGCAATGAACAAAAGGGACTCCAGTGAGACTGCGCAATTATGTACTCAAGGAAACAGGACTGCTGCCCAATCCAGCTCATTTTAGCAAAATCATAAGAAGATACCCACCAACAAATGCCCATAGCCATCTCCAACAGGCAGGGCAGAGAATAAAGAGCCATGTGGTGTGTTGGATTTCTGGCACATTGCTATGGATTTTCCAGAAAGGTATCCGAAGGGCAGGGATACCTACCCACTCTCTCCAACAGGTAGTCAGAGATTTCAGTTATAAATATGAAGACAGATGGACGTGGGATAATTAAAAGATACTTTAGTCTATGCCTGCCTGTCAAAAAACATTCATGACTGCATGCACATCCTAACACCACCATAGGTCAACTTGTGTAATCATTAACCCCTAAAATCTCTTAAAAATCTTTTTTCCTGCTTAAAAGCTCAGAAAGCAATTTAAGAAAAACTCCTTTGTTTACACCTAAAAAGTTAAAGCCCCCTTGGCCTCCTAGACATGCTCAGTGCAATTCCAGAAGCCAAATTCATTTACTCTTTAGTGAAGATAAATGGCTCTGCTGCATGGCGCTAGCTCAGAAAGAAATACTAGTGCAGAAACTCCCAAGCCTTTACTCTTGACTAAAAATGAAACATATCACTCATTTGATTTCTCTCACTTCATCTTGATAGATGGAAGTTTATTCCTAAGTAGAACTCGCAGTAATTCCTTCTGCGTGCTGAAGAAAGATCCAATCACTGAAACAGTAAAAATATGAAACTTATACGAGGTTGCCAAGACTTTCCGAAGAGATTTAGCCTCATTTAAATGCATCTAAAGCTGTAACTCAGCATCCAATCAGCAAACGTCCCACTTCTGACTGTTGTAAAAAAAAGAAAAAAAAATAAATCCAATTGCTGTTTTTTAAAGGCTGTACATAACTGACTTTGCCACTATCATTTTCATAAGATTTATAAATGACTAAGACTACTTTCATACTTGGGCCTTCCGAGCGTTAGCGCTACTCGTTTTAGCAGTGCTTTAGCGCTGTTTAAGCGGCACTTTTCGGCCTCTAGCGGGGCAAATTTAACCCCCGCTAGTGGCCGAAGGGGTTTTTTGACCTGTATTGTGGTGCTTCCGAAGCACTTTTCAGGCGCTTCGGAAGCCCTGCCCATTGAAATGAATGCTCCCAAACTGCCCCAAAGACGCTGCTTGCAGGACTTTTTCCAGCAATGCCTGAATTAAAATTCAGCTGGCATAGGCAAATATTTTGAAAGCCAAGTAAGCAATGCAAGGATTATTTTTTTTTATTTATACTTCTATATCTTAATAGAAACAATTAGAATGTTATTTTTTAAAATAAAAGTTAAATTAAAAAAAAAGACCAGTGTAAATGTTTTTTTTAACCCTAATTTCTAAGTGTATTTTGTATATGCACATGAAAGAAAACGTATGTATTCATTAGATATGCGGGCTCTGCTTCCATAGCAGAATTACAGTATTGTTTGCATCGAAAGCTGGCCAAAAATGGATCTGAATTTGATTGTTTCAGCAGGGACTGGGTGAATTTGGATCCATATGTCATGGTACCTGTTCAGGAGAAGTGGATCCATTTCTGTCAGACAGGAATGTCTGAAAACTTTTGTCGATCAGCAGATGATCAGTGTATTCTGACAACGGAGAGTCTTGCTGTCAGAATACAAAGTCCCGGTGGGGGAAAGTGGGGGTTCCTCCATCCACCTCGTTTGTATGGATGGAGGAATCTTTGGCCAGCTTTACCCCTTCTCACAATGCAGGTGTTGACTAATTTATTTAAAAAAAGTGTAATTCCTATGTGTCAGATAACGTATCTCAAGTGTCGGTAAAGGTCAACTACAGGCAAGTCTATAAAAACTAGGAAAGCAAAGCACAAAGACAGCGCTCACAACAGGGAACATGCCTCAAAGATTAAGGGTGGAGTCATTCACTAGGTGCACTGGCTCAAATGGCCTCCAGCCATTTTCTGCTGTATGCCGAAATGCGTCAGTTTCAGCACTTTATGTAGCACAAAGATTTTAATGGGATTCTGAAGTTGCTGGCTACATCTTTCTTGAAGCTAAGTCTATAAATACAGTGGATATAAAAAGTCTACACACCCCTGTTAAAATGTCAAGTTTCTGTGATGTAAAAAAAAAAAAAAAAAAAACACACACAGAAAAATTGTCTGAACTTTTTCCACCTTTAACATGACCTATGAACTGTACAACTCAATTAATAAAAACGGAATCTTTTAAAGGGGGGTTAAAAAGCTAAAATAATGTGGTTGCATAAGTGTGCACACCCTCCTATAACTGAGGATGTAGCTGTGTTC
>JBBDGP010001337.1:0-67500 GCA_037952835.1 Lithobates septentrionalis | reverse complement strand
AAATATTGCATATTGTTCTGTGATATGTCGGTGGTGTGCCTCATAATAGATGTTATTTCAAAATAATAAAAGTAAACAGTAAAACATGTTATAAAGTAAAGGTTTAAGTGTAGAGCTAAACAGGAAACTGTCAAGTACACAGATAATATGCATATAAGGGAGCTGTTCTACATGCCAAAGGATTTTTATTTCTGTCCATCCAGTTCTGAGATTTACACAGCAACACAGCATAACCCCCTCTGGCAAGACAGGAGGTGTATTTTGTCTTGCTGAAGTTAAAGCAGTTGTTACCCCAACATTTCATATTTCTGATATGTGCCTGCCATACCATGTACTTGTAAGAAAAAGTATCCTGTTCTCTTTATATTACTTCCTTTCTTTGAAATCCCTGGTGTTCCCGCCAGTCCCTCTGCTTTCCTATTAAAATTGACCACAGTAAGCAGGAGAACAAACCATGGTCAATTCTCTAGCTGTGCTGCTCTCCACCAATGATTAGACTTGTCCTGACAACACCTCTCCTGCAAAGTCTTTCACTAGTAAGCTCAGTATAGTGTTTCTCCTCCCCCAGCTCTTATGCAGCTGAAACAGAGGGATTCTGATCACTTTTTTTATAAAAAGGGGGGGGGTTAAAGTTATTATAAAGGCAGAAGATTTTTTAATCTTAATGCATTCTATGCATTAAGATAAAAAAAAATCTTGTGTGTAGCAGCCCCCCTCAGCCTCCTAATATTTACCTGAGCCCCATCTCTATCCAGAGATGTGCACGAGTTCCCCGGCCATCCGGGACTCTCCCTCCTGATTGACAGACACAGCAGCGGCACCATTGGCTCCTGCTGCTGTCAGTTAGCCAATCATGAAAGAGAGGAGACAGGGCCGGGCTGCGGCTCGATGTCTGAATGGACACAGGGAGCTGTGATACGGCTCGGGTGCCCCCATAGCAGGCTGCTTGCTGTGGGGCCACTAGACAGGAGGGAGGGGCCAGGATCACAGAAGATAGACCCAAGAAGAGGAGGATCTGGGCTGCTCCGTGCAAAACCATTTCACAGGGCAGGTAAGTAGAACATGTTTGTTTTGAAAGAAAACAAAAAAACAAGACTTTAGCATCGCCTTAAGAAAAAAAGAAAAAAAAAGGCTATAACATAATAATATCACACCGTTAAAAAACCCCTTCCAGAATATCCTACCACAAGGCCCGCAATTACCGGAAATAATGTTTGAGATGCCATGGGTCTGCAAAGACAACTCGCAATCAATTAAAGTTGTCAGCAGTGAAACTCAATTTTCTCCGCTCCATGTGGAGGTGAATATACAGAACAGATTGATAATTCCTGTCGCGAATGTGCCTGAGTGTTTCTAGGCAACATCCCTTCATCATCTTCTGTGACAAATACAAGTAGAAGAGTTTAAACTGCAGACTGATGGAGTTGTGAATACTAATGACTACCCAAAGAAGGGCATTATAGTGCTGACTTCCAAAGTGTTTGTGACAGACGCTCAGAAAGTTGCATCCATTTATTCAATATGAAACAATCTGAGAGAAAGGACTGCATAATTAGCAATGGATCATAAACAGAACACTCCTGTACTTTTTCTATCAAGGACAAATCGAAAAGTTCCAGGAATGAAGGACAATGGAAAAGTCAACTAAATGTGAAAAATCAATCCTGCAGCAAAAAACAAACACAATTCACCAAGAAGAAAACCGTAAAAGTGTCAATTTTGCCAGGAAAGGTATGATTCCACGTCACATTTCAGCCTACAGTATGCCCTAAAGCTTGTAAGCAATAATACCATATCTAGCATTATCACCTGTATAATGAAATGAAATCATAAAAAAATAAAAAATAAATAAATAAAAAGCCATATTCTGCTTTCATCTATCATCTAAGTTGTGGAGTGCAAAAAAAGTCCTGGCTTGCACCAGCTTTCTTGTTAAGCCAATGAAAAGTGGCCTGAGCAGAGAAACCTTGCAATATATTTGGGGACGTCAGCTGCTAGCCTGCATACTACGTAAACTGATACAACAGTAGAGACACCTGAAAATAAAAAAAAACAGGTCCAGGAAACTAAATTCTAAATTTTAGTACATCTACTCATTTTTTTAGGGTTCAAACAAAATACTAAGTAAGCATAATCTGAAATTTAAAGCGGCATTGGTAAAGTTTTCGTTCACTTCATTACAGCCATCTACAGGCAAGTGTTCAATATGGACATCTGTCTGTATAACTAGTCAATTATGCAACCTAAGTAGTAGTAGATCATGGGCCAACTATGGTACCGTGCAGTCTAAGGGGAAGACACATTTTCATATATATTATATATACACACACACACATACACACTTACATACACACTCTGACCTGGAACCAAATTCAGATCACTGTCTAATTTGCATGTCATCTTCAGAGACTGTGGACCCTTCCAACCGCAACCCATCAATACTCAACTTGTCAGCAATCCATGCTGCTTCTGGGTATGGGGAAGAATGTGGCCTTCACCCCTGTGACTGTACTCCGGTCTACAAGCCAATGGCTTGACTCCAGCATTGCCACATCACCAAGAGAGTGGCATTACTGCTCTCGTTTGCTTCTAACACTAATGCTATGGGCCTTTTAGTGTGGGCTTCAGAAAAAGAGTAGTGGGGGTGCACTTAAATGGTGAGCATGGGGGTTTGGGGGGGACCTTTACTGAATGGGCAGGGTGACATTTTTTTTTAATTTCTCAAGTATAATATTAACCCAACACATGTCAAATGATGATACTTTAGGCCTCGTTCACACTTGAGTTGTGTAGCTTGAAGTGCGAAGCCCAAAAATGCTCAAGCAAAAACCTATAGTTTTCAATAGCCCTTGTTACCATCTGAGCGTTCTGCCACTTGTAGCAAAACATTTGTCGCTCAGAAAAAAAAAAAAAAAAACACGACATGAGCTACTTTTCAGGCAGAATTGAGCCTCTTTGTCCCCATAGAATTGAATGTAAACGCCTGAAAAACGCAACATGAGCTTTTTTTCAAGCATTTTGTCACACATTTTCTCCTCAAACAGCTCTCCGCCCCTTTTTCAGCAGAACTCCACCTTTTAGTTGAAAAATGCCTGAAAAAAACGACTGACAAAAGCTGCAAAAACGTGCAATTCTGCTCCAAAACAAAAACATCAAAAATGCTTGAAAACGTGATGCTTAGGTGTGAATGTAGCCTTAGAGGCCATCACCAATATTGACATTTCAGCAGCTGCTTGCTTTTTTTTGGCAAGATTTCCTTGCAGTGGTTGGGTCTCCATCCAACAGGGACATAATAAAGACGTCACTCTCACAACTGAACCAACCAATAGTAGTGATTCTACCACTATTCGTAGTAGTGGCCACAGTTCTCCGAGAGACCTGAAAATTCTCATGGGGTATTTTACAGGCTCCTGGAGAGGCCAATCACCAAACTACAACAATAATCTGGATGGGGTTGGCTTTTTAACATAATTCAGAAATATATGTTAGACGTGTTTATCTTAGCAAATTTGTTGCATAAAACTAGAAAAGAAACAAACAAAATACATATTAGAATAAATAAAAAAAAGGGGGACTGTAATGCTGTGTTTGGGGATTACAGATAATCTTTGCTCTTAGTAATATAAAACATGTTTCCCTATAATTATAACTGCTCAGCCTGAGGCTGTGCTAATTGCTTAATGTTAACACTGTAATTATAACACTATGTAGTCAACAAACATGTCAAGTGGTCAGAGGAATCCAGACACCTCATCAGGCAAAAGCAAAGATAACAAAAATACATTCTTCTAAGAATATCCTTTCTACAAATACATTAAAAAATATTTATTAAATGAAAGGATTTTACTGCAATGTGTGGCCAATGGAGCATCAGAGAATAAGACCTTAAAACAAGACAAACATTTAAAATCATATTAAACCCCAAAACAATGTAATTTACTGTAGCTTACCAAACCATAAATGCTGTGGAGATGAATTGACATCTTTATATTTAAGGTATGAACCCCTGAAAAAATTAAGGTAATCTGGTTCGCCACAGTAAAACTGCACATAGTACTCAACTACAGAATAGAAAAAATCTGTTTAGGCCCATTCACACCCATACATGTACAATACCTCTGGCTGTATACTACAAACGTTCCTTCAAATATCGGTACGAACATTCGCACATAAGTTAATAATATGATTTGCTGGATGTTGGTTAGTCAAAGGCTCAACAACCCTATATATACATACATACATATAATAGGAAAGGAGAAATGGGACTTTAAAGGTGCCACAAAAAATGCAAATAGATATATAAAAATATCAAATTCATTAATACAAACATGTATAAAACCGATAGAATGTCACATAAGTTCTCAGTGCATTTAATGACTTAACAAAATGTACTTCAAAAGCTCTTCCAAGTTTTTCTTTGCTTTTAACATTGGTTATTGGAAGGAATGTACAATAGGTATAGAAAATACACCCCCCCCCCCCTTTTTTTTTAAATAAACACATTTTGTTGCTTTGCAGCCTGAAATTAAGACAGACACAGTTTTAGTTTTATCCAGCTGTATTTACTCAGTGCAACTTAGAACATCCAAGTGAAAGATATAACACCAACATTTCAGAAAAACAAAACAAAAAAATCAAAAACAGAAGCACTGGGTTGGCAAAAGGATCACCAACTTGTGTCAGTATTTTGTTGAACCACCTTTTGCTATAAAATTATTACAGCCTTTAGTCTGTTGGGATATGGCTCTACTAACTTTGTAATAGTTGGTATAAAAAAGTGTAGCGCTGATATACAAAAAAGAATATGACTAATAAAAGGATACCCCCCCCCCTATATAGAGGTGGATACATGAAAAAGTGCATACAGGTTTACTTTAGTGGAAATATTAACTTATACCAAGATAAAAGTAGCTACATAAACAACTTAATATGTGCAAAGATAAAGTGCAAAAATGATTAAGTGAATGTAAACAAGTGCCCAAAACATAATCATACCACAGCAAATATTGGCACATATATTGAAATTAAATGAATAGGTTAATAAGTCCAAAAGTGTTAAGCATATGTTCACACGGTGTAGTTATTCCAAAGGACTATAATCTCAAATGAACCACCACCAGTAAACAAGAGGAGGCTTACCAGATGTCGATGACCTGGAGAGGCTTACACCCCCAAGTCATATAGGCTTGTAAGTCAAATGACTTAAACAGGCCATACACGGTCGAATTTCGAACAAATTTTCTTTTCAAAATCAGAAAGTTTTTTTTTTTTTTGTGATTCGATGATGCCACCATTGATTTTCGAAATTCGGCCGACCAAGCCTTCAATTTCACTGCATGTTGCTACAGAAAAGAATTTTCTTGGCCGGGAATCTTCTTTTCTCTCCGTAAATGTTCTTTTCTTATTACATTTCTCGCACGATTCTCCCATCATTGATTAGAAAATAGTTTGTTTTTCTAAAAAATTTCCAACATGTCCGATTCCTCAAATTTGTTTTCCGCACGAAAATCGGCCATTGTTGCAGCCCACTAATGATGCGAAATCCATACGAAAATTCTTTCATACGATTTTCAAAAGAAAATTCTTACGAAATTCGAACCGTGTATGGCCGGCATTAATGGATACACCGGACTGGGCTGGCACAATAGATCTTGAATCCAAACGCTGACTTGGCACAGACGTCAGAGGTCATCAGATTTGAAGATAATATTCCAGTAGATTAAAAGCTCGGTGTTCAAAAGTTCTTTTGCTCTCCTAGACAGAAGTTGTCTGAGGTTCCCAGCTCGGAACCTCAGACAAAGCCTAAGTGTCTTTGTCTTAGTGCAGGGGTAGACAACCTATCACTCAAGCTGCGGTGAAACCACAAATCTCATCATGCCGTATACGTCTGTGGTGGCCATCGGAATGTGTCATGGGGTTTGTAGTTTTATCATAGCTGGAGTGCCTACTCCTTAGGATTAGTGTGAGTGCTAATTTACAAGAATTACAAGAGGACAATATTGCTGAAATACACAACACATTGTCACTTCCAGCGATCTGCCATAGTTCAACTAGATCATAGATAAAAACAGATGAAGATCTATCAGGAATGCTTGGCCTATGCAGCCCTCCTCAGACCGAGGGGTCCAGTATAAAACTATAAAAAAATTAAAAAAAACACACAGGTGGGCGCAAGCGCCTAGTGCATTACTACAGATTAAATTTATAAAAATTTGCCATCTAGCTCTCCAATCAGCAGGGAGCATACATTTACTCCAATCGCACAGCTATAGGACTCAACTTTGCACATTTGTATTGTTACACCTGAAATGTGTTTAGGTAATTTAAAGTGAAAGTCGGTTAGACTTTAAGGAATAAAAAAATGTTTTTTTTTTGGAATTTAAAAGCAATCTACCTGGAGCAGTAAAAGACTGAAATGCTAACATAAAATTACAGGTGCAATCGCACTTACAGGGCAACAAACATGTCAGCAGGAAATACAGCATTAAATACAAGCAGAAGCACCGCTATTAGCAACCATGCCTATTACTTGTTATAATGTGGCGCCATAATGCTCAGTGTTGTCATATTTCCAGAGATAAAGTATAACACAGTAACCATCTCTCCGATGTGGAAACAGTATTGGGGCGAGCTGTAAAAGCTAATCAAGGCCTTCATTCATAGGCACGTCATGCAAGGTCTAATGGATTTATTCAAATGCAATGCCTTGATTGTCAACATTAAACTGGATTGCCGATCATATCATTTCTGTGCTTTAGCCAGTAAAGTAATTAAATTCAGTTCTGCAATATAAACAGGATTGGTTATCCTTGAATTCAGATACATTCATCAAGTCTGCTCTATTTACATGAGATTTATTGCTGAGTCGGAGCATTAAAACTGCCTTCTGTGGTCCAGTCAGCTAAAAATGCTTCACTTTAAAGTCCATCTGCGCTTTGCCTAAGCAGTCAGAGCACAAGACAGGAAAGCACTTACCTGGGCTGCAGAAACCACTGCTCAAAGATCCCATGGTGACCACACATGGATAGGAGGATCATTTATTAGGTCAAGTGAACAAAAGTCAAGGTTAGTGATCTTGTGATCAGCTGCTGTGGGATCCCAAAGCCGTGGTATCTCCAACCAAATTAGGCATTTAAGAGCTCTTGCCACTGTTTAAGGCTCCATTCACACGTGTACAACTCCAAAGTACTGTAGCTCAACTTTGGAGTGCAACTTTGATGCAAATTTGGATGGGTATGACTGGGATGCAACTTAGGCTTTGACCAAAGATAATGGACAACTGATGCACAACTGCTGCATGTAAAAAATTCAGGTAGGACTTTCATACAAATTTTGAGGGATTAACATTGAAGTCTATGGCCCTCAAGTTGCATGAAAGTCAGGAGTAGTGCATGAGCTACTTTGAAGTGGCTGCAATTTTAATTCGTACATATCTAAACAGTAATCATTGGAAAATATGGGGTACGACTTGGGGGTATCAAGTTGGATGACAAGTCCTTCAAGTGTCAATGGACACTAAAGCTCACTTTTTAGGACACCATAGGGAAGTGTTAGCAAATCAAATGGTTTTTATGGCAGTCTACGACCCCATTGAAGACATTATTTATTGCCTTCCGGACAGCAAATAAATTAAATTGGCATCACCACAATAAGGCACAAAGAGGAGGAAAAAAAGCAAAAGAAAAAAGCTGTTAGATTCTAACCCTACCCTACTCTACTAAAATGTGGCTTGTAGCAAAAAAATTCAAATGGTGCTGAAAAAGACAGATATGCTCTAATGGTATGCAGAAATAACAGGTCTGAATAAAAGTCCATGTAAAAAAAGTCCATGAATATGTGTGGCTATGCAACCTCATTGGCAGCTACACATAGCATGAAGCAGACTCTGTAGGAAACAAAAAAACACAAGGGGGTGCCAGACTAAGTGTAGCAAGTAGAACAAATAGATTTATTAAAAGCCAACTGGCAACTTACATCAGGGATAAAATAAGTAGGCATTGTAAAAGGTCTGAGGCCAATGTAACTGGGCTTCCTGAGGTCACGTATACAGGTCCCGGATGGTGGAATGCTCCTGTGCCTGGAGTGCTCAGGGAGGAAAAACAAGAAGCCGGCCATAGATGTGTTCTACTTGCTACACTTCTGGCATCGCCTTGTTTTTCCTTTGGCTTGAACTCTGATAACGACCCCGTTATTGTCCATCCAGTCATCTGTAGAGGTTGAGTAGGGAAAAGCTCTACTTTTGGTATATAGAAAGCAAAAGAAACACCTGAAAAAATTCCAACATGTGTCGTCTATTCCATACAATAAAAAAAAAAAAAAAAAAAAAAAAAAAAGCTTTGGTTAGAGTTGGACTTTAGTGGGGCAGCGTGGCAGGACTGAAAGAGAAGGGCTCTTTTTCGAATCCTCAAGCAAGATCGCATTGACAGGATACACCGTCATGTGATCAATTCAGATTATTTTTACAAAAAAAAAATTTTTTTTAAATGGAGAAACAAAGATCAAACGATAGAAAAGCTTGTGGTGATGAACCTATTAGCAAGGAGTAATTAGGACAGATACATGTGGACTTCCTGGTCACAAAAAGTAACAACAGTCTTTAGAAGAGCACCATCTATCTCAAATGTGTATTATGGTAGAAGCACAATTCCTTAATGATTACATTTTTATTTCATTACAGCCCACTTTGCACTGCAGCTCAACTCACGATTAATCCTAATTAGTGAAGGGCGCTGTCTAGTTCTGTGTTCCATGATCAGGTCCACTGTTGAGTTCTGGGCTGGTTGTTTTTACATTGGTTAGGTTTGCTTTGGTCACAGATATTCTGATAACCTGCTCTTAACATGAATGAGCAACTGGAAAAAAATTGATTTTCTATCAAAATTACAGGTTTTACCTTTTCACTTGGTAAAGAAGTTCTGACAAATGTAGAGTGGTGCCGTGTACACACGGTCGGACTATTCAGCTACAAAAGTCCGATAGACTTTTGGCTGACTTTCGACGGACTTTCTAATGACCGGAATTGCTTACACACAATCACACCAAAGTCCGAGGGATTCGTACGTGATTACCTACACCGGACTAAAATAAGGAAGTTGATAGCCAGTAGCCAATAGCTGCCCTATCGTCGGTTTTTGTCCGTCGGACTAGCATACAGACGAGCGGATTTCTGGGCCTGGCGGAGTTACGACGTAAAGATTTGAAGCATGTTCCAAATCTAAAGTCCGTCAGATTTGCGACTGGAAAGGTCCGCTTGAAGGTCCATTGAAGCCCCCACACGATCGGATTCGCCGGATTTGGTCCGTCGGCGTCCGGTCGAAAAGTCCGACCGTGTGTACGCCCCATTAGATTTCACAATACAGATTGCTGAGGAAGTGGTCAATGGCTTTGTTGGTAAAGCCAAATATAATCCCATTGCTAACCCTAGCCCTTTATTTTCTAACAAAACCAAATGATCACTATGTCAGCACTGATATAGTGAACAAAGATTTTGCTGATAAACAAAGCCATGTCAGTGACAGCTGCCAATGTATTTGTTCCTAGATGCACTTGAAAACCATCAAATGAATTCCAGGTATGTATATTCTATAGATAATTACATTAGTCCAGCTTGGATGGTATATAGTATACCATACCTGATCGATGTTCCTGGAAGCTGGACATCACTAAAGTGACTCTAGAGATCTTCACTTGCTTCCGGGTCCTGTGCTGAGCGGCTGGCCTTATGCATTCTGAACCCCCCCCCCAAAAAAAAAACAAAAAAACAAAACACTAATTTAAGCTTTCCCATTAATTCAAATGCATTTTTGCTCATTTTTAGTGAAGTCAAAAATCAGATCAGAAAGGGTCTACATTCTTAGCAACAGTTTCATTCTGACAATCCTAAAATCAGATAAGTGTTTTTTTTTAAAGAAGGTTTTTTTTTTTTCAGTATAAACAATACAATATTCAGTATGATTTAAGTGAAATGAAATGATGCAATAAACAACTTGACCTGCGAATAAATGATACAGATCATAATGGGAAAGTGAGGGTCTACATGAAAAGGTGGGGGGGGGGGGGAGTGTAGACAGTGTTTTATATTGGCTTTCTACCCATATACCATACCACACACACACTGCTCCAAACCAAACTACCCCTGGAACATTTTTATGTGAGTAACTGCTGTAGGGACATTAGGATTGTAAGCTTCTTGGTACATATTTTGTTTATGCTTTGCTAGGATTTGTGTGGCTTAACACTGTATAGCCACACTTATTTTGGTCTGGGCCTATTTCCTGCTATCCAAATAATTAGATTAAAATGTGCAAGAATGTGTCTAGACA
Source organism: Lithobates septentrionalis (assembly GCA_037952835.1). NCBI lineage: Eukaryota > Metazoa > Chordata > Amphibia > Anura > Ranidae > Lithobates > Lithobates septentrionalis. Next base: position 57,178 of record JBBDGP010001337.1, on the reverse strand, counting down.
AATGTAAGTAGATATCCAATGATCCTATACTTAAAATGTTTACATAGAATAAGGCTGAATGGGTCTACTTATTGTGCACACTTAAAGCGGACATTCAGTAATTTTTTCAACTTTCCCTTTATTAAATCTTCTGCCCTTGTTGTTTTAACTTTGGATAGATACAGCCCACTTTCTTTCTTGTCTGGTCATTAGCCTAGGCTTATGACATGCACAGCTCTCTCTCGTGAGAGTTTGCCAGGAAGAAGGGAGGGGGAGGTCATAAGAGGGCCAATGAGAGCTGCAGGGCTGGAGGTGCGCCTCTGTGTGTGTCTGTGTAAATCCAGGAAGTGAACAGGCAGCAGCTTCAGCTGCCCACAGTTAAAATGGTTGCAGCCAGACTGAGTGGAGGGAGATTTCTGCAGCATATTTGGCAAGTACAGAATCACAGTATCTATAAAATAATATGCAAAGTGGTTGGAGGGAAGCTTCAGAATGGCAAAGATGTTTTAATACAAATTATGTGAGCAGACTGCAGTTCCTCTTTAAGCTGGGTATACACTGGGAGCTGTTTTTTTTTTTTTTTTTTTGCACAACCATCAGGTCGAATGAAAGTTAAAAAACGCACAAGTCCCTGCAACTACACAAGTTTTTTGAATGCTGGGATCTGCAACAGAATCGCACCACAAGATGTGCATCTAAAAATCTCGTACAGTGTGTCACTTAACCGCTTGCCAACCAGTGCACGGCGATGTACGTCGGCAGAATGGCGCTGGTAGGCAAAAGGGCGTACAGGTACGTCCCCTTTAAGTAGTGGTGTCGCGGGTGTGCTCCCGCAGCACGGGCCCGCTGCTGTCTCCGTGATCGCGGGTCCCACGGACTCGATGTTCGCCGGGTGCCCACGATCGTGTTGTGGAGAGGAAGAACGGGGAGATGCTTTTTGTAAACAAAGCATTTCCCCGTTCTGCCTGGTGACAGGACAGAGATCACTGCTCTTTGTCATCGAGAGCACTGATCACTGTCCTGTGTATTGAAGTCCAGCCCCCTAACAGTTACAATCACTCCCTAGAACACTTAACCCCTTCACTGCCCCCTAGTGGTTAAACCCTTCACTGTCATTTACACAGTAATCAATGCATTTTTATAGCATCGATCGCTGTATAAAGGACAACGTAGTTTCAGACAAAATTGTGTCAAAAATGTCCGATGTGTCCCGAAATGTCGCAGTCCAGAAAAAAAAAAAAACGCAGATAGCCACCATTACTAATAAAAAATAAAAATGCCATAAAAATTACCAAAAATATGTAATTACATATCGGGCTAAACTGAGGAAAAATCGTTTTTTTTATATATTTGGAGAATATTTATTATAGCAAAAAGTAAAAATTTGTGGGGGGAAAAAGGATGTCAATTTTGCTTGGTTACAACTTCGCACGACTGCGCAAATGTCAGTTAAAGCGACGCAGTACTGAATCGCAAAAAGTGCTCTGGTCAGGAAGGGGGTAAAATCTTCCAGGGCTGACGTGGTTAAAGTGCATGAGCTTCTTTTGCATGACAAACATGCATATGAATGGGCTGTCCTATGCATGACAAGCGGAATGTGAAAATTATGCACACAAAATTGCAAAATTGTTCCCGATACGTGAAAGGACCCAAGGGTGCAATCACACCTGTGAATGCACCCTGTCAGTGATCACATGCAAGAACCCCAGCGGGGGTTCCTGCTATTAACTGCGAAAAGGCAAACCTATTGAAAGCAATGCAAGGCTGATGGCTCTGACGGCTACCACAGCTAAGAGTGATCAGCCCTGGATGCAGACTGATTGCGTCCGGGGCCTTTCACTCGCATGTGATCGCAGCACGAAAATTAGGATTAACAAAATTAGACCAAAACCAGACAGGAACATGAGATTTTTTGGATAATAGTCTTAGACATTTTGTAATGTCTGCTCTTTGCAAAACCTTTCGGTTTCAACGGTGGTACTATTTAGATGCTTAGAAGGTATTCTCTCTTGACTGTGGTGTACAAAGATTTTTCATTTGAAATGGACGGATTCTTTAAATCTATTGATCACCATTTATTAAAAACGTACAAACGCATTTTGCCGTACACCGTGAACTTACACACCGAATACACGAGTAATCAAGAAAGAAATTCATGCAGCTCATTTCGCTATATTCCAAATAAGTCACTGGACTGCTTGATAGCCAGCTGTGTAAATTAAATGAAGATTGAAAATCAAGTTTTTAAAAAGGCAAAAAAAAAAAAAAAAAAGTTTTCATTTGCACCAAAATTACCAATTAATAATAGAAAGACAAAACTCATAAAAACGTTGGGAAGTGCAATGGAAGAGATAAAACTGTTGAGAAAAAAAAATGGAGTGCTAAACACAAGTGGAAGTTGGAGATAATCGCAACAGAGCCATAAAAATGTAATTTGAAATTGTAAAAGAATGTACTGAATGTGAAATTAAAAACCCTGTGAGACACATTAATGATCCTTACAAAATCCAAAAATAGAAAACCGATAACTAAAAGCATTTCAGCACTTTATCTAGTGACAGGAGCCACTCACACACACTGCCATAGTGCTTCACAAAAATAAAGTTCTCTAGATCGAGAACAAAAAAAAAAAACACATCACCTTATAAGTAACCAGATGAAAGGTTTATGTATTGGTGAGATTACATGAATGCAGTCAGAAATCTTATACTGCAGGTTTATACATCTTCCACTCCCTAATACTCCTGCCACACACATCCACGTTGATGTGAATTGTAGTAATCCGTGTTCTCATTAATACCTGGATAGGAATCTTTAACCTGCTAAATGCAGTTTGTCAGTGTGCCAAATGAGGAGCTACACTCAAATGTTAAAGTACAACTCCAGACAAAAACTTTTTTGGTTCTCAGTTTAAGGCCCCTTTCACACTTATACGACTTGTCCCATGATTTTGTACTGCAAAATCGTATGACAAGTCATTCTCCATGATTTTCAATGACTACCATTCATATTGGCATGACGTTAAGTCGTGCCGACTTCAAAGTAGTCCCTGCACTACTTTGGTCCAACTTCCATGCCAGTTGATGTCCATAGACCTCAATGTTAAACCCTCAAGTAGCATGCAAATCATACCCGAATATAGACATGATTTCAGTACGACTTTGTAAGCACAAGCTGAGGGTCAAAGCATTTGTAAACCCCAACCCTGTAAAGTCATACAAAGTAGTGCTGATCCCAAATCGCGGCAAAATAGCTGTAAAAATCACAGCCGCAAAATCTCTGTAAAATCGCACGACTTTGAAGTCGCACAAGTGTGAAAGGGCTTGTGCGACTTCAAAGTCACGCAATTTTACTGCGATTTTGCCACAATTTGGGATCAGTACTACTTTGTATGACTTTACAGGGTTGGGGTTTACAAATGCTTTGACCCTCAGCTTGTGCTTACAAAGTCGTACTGAAATTGTGTCTATATTATTCAGGTATGATTTGCATGCTACTTCAGGGTTTAACATTGAGGTCTATGAACATCAACTCGCATGGAAGTTGGACCAAAGTAGTGCAGGGACTACTGTGAAGTCGGCACGACTTAAAGTCGTGCCAATATGAATGGTAGTCATTGAAAATCATGAAGAATGACTTATCATGCGATTTTGCAATACAAAATCATGGGACAAGTCAAATAAGTGTGAAAAGGGGCCTAAGTTAGAGTCGGGGAACATTAGAACCTCAGTCAGGTTTTTAAAGCCAAATTCCATTTTTTTTTTATATACACAAGCTGGCCCACATGAACTATGTCCCTTACTATTGGTAACATGTGAGGCTGATGGATGTGCGGTATATAAAACTGTATGTAGCTGAGGCTGAGCATATTGCAATGTCTTTGGGGTTCGAACCAATAATTCCAGTTTCATACCAGGAACACAGTAAAGTCCTATCATAACGGCGCTCAGCCATTCATAGAAAGGGATGTATTCTAGCAATGAATACAAAGCTTCCCCTGAATGGCAGTCAGAGAGGTGGGCTAATGATGTCACAAACTCAGACTCAGCCAATTAGAGGAAGCTTTGTATTCATTGCTAGAATACATTGATATCTCTGAATGGCTGCTGTCATAGAATCTATTGTGTTCTGGGTATAAGAAAGGAAGTCTCGGCTCAAACCCAGAACACAATGCGATGTGCTGTATGTAGCCTCAACTACATACAGTTTATACCGCACATCATTGAGAGACATAGTTCACTTGGGCCAAGCTGGCCCAAACAAAACTATTAAAGGAGGGTGGATAAAAATCCAGAATTTATTTTTTATTATTTTTTTAAATCTAAAAAAAAAAAAAAAAAAAAAAAAAAAAAAATCTGATTTTTTTTTTAATTTAAATCTGATTTTATTATATTTAAAGTGGATTTTTTCGGTTTTTATCAAATTTATTTAAATAAAATGCTTTCCGAGTAAAAATCTAAAGATAGTCTTCTATTTAAGATACATTAATAATTTAGTTTATTCAGCATGAAATGGAGCCTAGTTATGTAGCATGAGGCTGTATATTTTGCAATATTTACATTTTTTGTAAATTCATTCAATGAATCGAAGCTCTGCAAGCTGAGATAACATGCACTGCATTGATGCATTCACACAATTTCACAGTAACCATGAGCTAAAAAGTTCATGAATATTCCTTTATCCCATTGTTTTGCAGATCTATGTACACTACAAAACGGTGTGATTGAATCTGTTCTGATATCGCTGTTTTACTAACCTGACAGCTTATTATTCTAAATAGGAAACCCTGATTTTGTTTGAAAATATTTAAGATTCTAACTACCAGCAAGAATGAGTCCTTACATTTAGAGAGCACCTGTCATTTCAGATCCATCATGGCAGCACCTGTTAGCGGGCATCCACTCACCTGCTGCCGCCACATCCCTCACCTTGTGTCACTGCCACATCACCAGCCTCCCAATAAAGTGAATAGGACTGTCGGTAAGTCAACAGCGGGTCAGAGGAGGAGCCCCTGCGGGACAGAGATGACAGTCGCTCTTCAAAAATTATGATTTAAATCAAGCCTTTTTACTAGTGATTTAGGTCGACTTGATTTAAATCAAACCCACCTTGATGTAAAGTGTATGAAAAGCTGGACTTCAGCTTTAATGCTGAGGTGTTGGTGGATAGACATCCTCAGTTAAAGTTAAATGTTTTGGTCCATTACCCTTCACTGTCAAGAGGACAAACTGTTTTGCAGCCATGTGAAAGAGCCTTTAATACAAAGCTATGGATAAACAAAAAAAACTAATAGAAGAGCTGAAATACCTTTTTTAGGAGAAAAGGCCGCACTAGGTTCCTTCAAGTACCACCAACGCAAGCAAAATAAAGGCCAATCATTTGGTCAGCAGGTCCTATGTTCTCATTATCTACTTGATGCAGCTCCTCTTGACACCTCTTTGGGGTTTAATATGTTTTCACACAAGATCCAAACACCTTTCACATCCAGTCAACTTTAAATTTGACAAATCCGAGTCATGTGATTGCAGGCTTTGCTTCTCTTATCGGACACACAAACTGCATTCTTCATCAGGTGCAACTGTGACAGCTGGAGGCATCCATTGGACACTATGTTCGGTGGCTGTTAAAATTTCTCTAACAAGCATCTATGTCAATAGCAACCTATATTTGTCTGAGGAAATCGATTGTCTTTGATATGTAAATGTACAATGGCTCAGGAAACATATTTTGGACTACTTGGAATGGGATATGGCACTTCTCAAACTATGGTGATAAATAAACCCTCCATTCCAAGTCTGCTCATCTGCGTATTAAAATAAAGAATTTGTTGAAGTGAAAAAGAAGAACAATTATTTTCCTGCAGTGCTATTGCTAAAGCCTTCATACTAAAATTAATGCATCCCGCTGGGTCCTATCTTTGCTATGCTAATCAGCTGAAGCCAATTAAAAAATTCTTTTTAAACTTTGGCTAATGGAACTATTAAGAAACACAAGTATAAATCGTATCCAAGAGTTTCTTCGCTTCTAAATACGGGGTATTACGTTTCCCCACTGAGTGCTGGGGAGGCTGCCCCATCTAAAAAAGAACACTGAGGGTTGCCTTCTTTTAACAAACATTTGGGCATCAGGGGGATAAACAGGACTGTAGGATGTTCATACCATTCTTCAGCAAGATCAGGAAGGTGCCTTATAAATGTAATCACTGCATATATTCTGGCAGCAAGGTCTCGTTCACATAGTCTGCTCTGTGCGTACACCCATGCAAAGGGCCATCTTCACCTGCATGGGACGCATAGGTGTCCCATGCATGCCTATTGGGATGCAACAGCTGCCCATACAGAGCCTTTGATCCTAATTTAACAGCCGTGCAGGTGTGAGTGCATGCCAAAGCACACGGTCACATCTTGGCATCTCATGCGGGCAGATTCCCTTCACTCAGGTGTACGCACAGATACGCCCCTGTGAATGAGGCCTAAACAATCTTGTCGTCTCAGTATGGCATCTTCAGAACGGCGATCTATGTACATTTCCATACATTCTGACAGTTTTTATACTATGAGGTCTACTAGGCATCAGCAAACCACATCCTTAGAAGCATATTTTATGGTGGTCTCAGCCATACAATTCAACATTTTAAAAGGAAAAGTAAGGTAAAGTATTTACATTTCCTTACTGACAAAGCCGACCAAAAACCAATGAAATACAACTTATGAAGATTTAAAGCGTGTCTCCTGAAAATAATATTAGCTAAACAGGTTCCCAACCGCAGAAACATTTTACGAGATGTGTTTTAACCATCCAAAATGAACGTCGAGACGGCCAAACTGCATTATATATGCAAGACCGCTGAAACAGATTTCATTAGTAAAAGACATAAAAACATAACATTGGCAAGGTATTTCCATACGAAGAAGTTAATGCCAATTTTCTTATTTAACCCATACAATTAACATGTTACAGTGACCAGTAGAACAGCAAGAGGTGCTGACCTTAAAATTGCCTAGAAAAATCCAGCACGATTGTTTGCCCGCTCTCCTGAGAATGATCAGATGGGTGTGTTGCTTGGTATTCACATGCTAGCCGAACCAACTGCACATACTTTACACTTCACATCCCTGCAGATCCATTTGGCCATTGAGAGCAAGAAGAATTCCCTACAACTTGGAGCTTACACCGTAATCTCACCATACAATGTCACAATGCTGGGTGCCCGAGTGGCCAATCACAAGTGTTGTCAATATAAAAAGAGTATTACACTTCCAATTCAGGTATTTCTCTTCTCCCTGGCTGTCCAAATTAAATGATTGGGTAATATAGGCATATATAGGAGGCAGTGCAAGTGTTGCTTTGCTTTGGGCAAAGCACAGGTTTGCTTTAAGTTGCCAATGAGGAAATAAACATGTCAATCTGGTCATCAGACTTTTACAGCATGGCAGAAAATTTCAGTAGATACAATAAGCTACAGGTGTTACCAAGGACCCCTAGATAGATGATATGCAGACCTACCACAGAAGACACACATATACATGTCTAGAAAAAGAAACGTGTATTAGCAATAAAAAAAATAATGGAATGGCTAATACACCAACTACCTACCTTTTCTGGAGAAAAAAATTCTAGCTTGGGCTCTCATGTGTGCAAATAGTCTGACCTGCAGACTAGACATTTTGACTAAAGCAGCATTTTCTATAGGTATTAAGCCGGCCATAGACACAGAAATGGAAGGAAAATGGCTCAATTTCCCCATCAACACTAATTAGTGTTGATGGGGAAAATCCCTCCAGCAGAGCTTTTGTGTTCTCCCAGCGGGGAAAGCCACCTCCACCGAGAGAATACATTACTGCTAGTGTCTATAATAGTCTCCATCAATAATAATCGCATGTAAAAGCTGACATGCTGGTTGTACCCAAGTAGCTCATCAACTTGGGTACATTCAGCCTGCCCATACATGGTTGGAATCTTGTCCGGTTCAAAAGAAATTTGAACTGTCTATGACGGGCTTTAGTCTTCATTTATCCACCTCTAAAAGTCAAGCAACTTTGCTTTCAGCTAGCATTTGAGCATCAGACTGCTTTAATTACATTTTGCCCTCTTGCTTAGGTCAGCCATACATGGTTCAAATTTCGGCCGGTTCAGCAGGAACTCGAACTATTAATGGGCACATTTAATGTACCAAGTTAATTGATCAACTTGGGTACAACCAGCCTGCTGGATTCGCTGGCGTGGACGGCTACCTCTGCCCCCCCCCCCCCCCCCCCCCGCGAAGATAAGGCAATTGCTCGGCAGGAGCGATTCTCCTGTCAACAGTGTTGATGGGAGAATCATGCAAATTTCTTTCCTGCAACTTGTGGTTGTAGGAAAGAAATCCGCTCCATCTATAAGCTGCCTTAGAAAGGAGAAAAAAAAAAGTACCAATGTATTCTGCTTTTTTTTGCTGCAGTCTCTTTAAAACTCATATTGAAAGTGGTTTTATCTTAAAATTGGGCAGGTTTATTTTATCTTATTTTTTTTGGGGGGGGGGGGGGGGGGGACCACAAGTGTTTCGTCCCGTTTTATAAATGAGGCCCAAACCTGACATGCACTTGCTCTAGTCAAATAGAAGAATCAGGCATTGTTGTTAATCCTAATGTGGTCACCAGCTATATGAGAAATAGAAGCTGACTGAGCATCATGGGGAGATTTAGTCCAGCAATCGCTCAGTTATCCAAACCGACAGTCTGAGCACATCGTATTGTTCGGCAGTTACTCCCTCACTTTCGCTTTATGGCCGCTTTTAAAACAGCTCTCTTTCTCAAATAAAAGTTTCAAGATGTAAGAATATTTGAATAAAAAGTGTTATCAGGAGAATTACATCTAGAATGAGCCAATTCTTTTTAGGAGAACATGTCTAAACTCCATGATTCAGAGACAGCTTGGCAGCTTATTTGAGGGAGAAAGAAGCAGAAAATAAAATGATTGCGGCAATAAAACTTTGGCCGGGAAGGATTGGACTCTAGGTGAGATGTTCCAGCCGCAGCAACGGGGTGGTCTGGGAGGGTAATAGATTATAGTACAGCAGTAATAAAACACTCTGGACTTCATTTATCAAAATGTTTTAAAGGAAAAAGTAAGGCCCCATTCACACTTGAGCTCAGCATCTGTGGTTGTTATAATTCTTTTTTGTACAGACATTTTTGCATGTGTTTTTACACTTCAGCAAATTTTTCTTTAGCTTATGGAAAGCTAGTTACTAGGTATTTTACTGGCTATTTTAAGCACTTTTTTCCCCAAGTGCTTGCATTAAAGTCTATTGGGGCCAAATCATGCAACTATGCCCCCAAAAGCAGCTCAATCACTTTTTCTATCAAACATCAATGTGACAATTTTTCTTCCACATACTAGCACATTATCACAGACTTACCTGTACACAGAGCCTTCCTAGGCATTTCTGGCACAACTCCCCGGCGCTGCCACCTTCACCTGATCTTCCTTCCAGATTCGCGTGCTCCGGCTGTATGAATGGCTGGGGCCGCTAAGACATCACTCCTGCATTTGTGCACGGGAGCCCTCGGCTCCGGCACAGAGCTGAGGCTAGATTCACACCACTGATGGATACGGCTTACAGCAGGGGTCCGGTGTGTCCCTGTTCTTAGTTTCAGGGACGAATCCAGGCCGAATTTGTGCCTGAATTCGGCCCTGAAACAGAGCTAAAGACGCACGTTCCTGTGCAAGCTGCTCTGTAGCCACAAGGCTCCATAGAGAGTCAGTCACAATCTCCTGTCATTTGAATTGGATGCAGGGAAATCCACATCCAATTCGCATAGGTGTGAACCCAGCCTGACGGTCCAGCACGGTATGCCATCCCTCAGAGTGTATGCGCCGTGACATTACCGGCTGCATGCTGTGTGAATATTTCCTAAAGTGCAAATTTAGGAGATATTGACAGTACCTAAAAGAGCTTAATTCCACTTTAACAAGCAAATGCATAGATCTTAGAAGCATTGGAGGGAAGGGGGTATGAATACCCAGGAGAACAAAACAAATTGATTTTTATGATTGGTGCCTACAAAGTCCATGTAAACTTTTATTTATACACAATTGTTAAAAAGAATCAGATAGACGTAAACATTTTTTTAAAAAACGCAATACATTGCGGAAAGTGGTAGTGTGTATCACTACCTAAGTGTATGAGAACGGATCAGGGGATAGTCCCTACAACAAAGGAAGGGATAAACCCCTTCCGCTCCCATTCAATAACCTCAAACTGGTATGGCTCGGTAAGGCTCTACATGTTTCGCAAATTTTGATTGCTTCTTCAGGAGCTTGTTTGGGTTACCTGTAATGGGGAATAATAGAGAAGGACATACACCAAAAAACATTGAATATTATATTAATATTGTTTTTATATAAAGGCTTTACAATAATGTGTCTCAATCAAAACCACTGAGTGCTGTGAGAGAGCAGTCCCAAAGGCCCAAAGTTCAACACGCATATGGCGACATGTGATCACATGCGGGGACGTGTCTGGTAGGAAAGTTTGTATCACCAATAGACTCAAGGGGGTAGTGACCTCCAACAAGAGGCTAAGTGGATTGAAAACCTAAACGCCACCCGGTGGCCAGGCATCAATGAGGTACAATCTTACAAATCCTTCCTTGGATAAAACCCTAGGTTGACTCATACGACAACCAACTAAGGTTTCATGCTCTCCAGTAATTAGATAATATGCAGCCTATTACAGTCTACTATTTCTAGAATATTGCACCATCAATCCAATGGCCTCTCCCTCTTTGGGATGGAGGACCCCCCTGTCCAATGCTCCGCCCATTATGGGCACTTCTGCAGCCTAACGCACCCTAATATACTCCCTGCTAGTGTTATGTATGGATACTATGACCCTACCGAGTTAAGGGGCTGGTTAATCGCAGGAAATCGCAAACTTGTAATCACACTGCTAATTGCAAAATGTATATGCATATTGTATTTTTTCTCTGACTATTAATTATGAGTATGCATTTATGAACTGTATCACCATGAATGGATTCATTTCCTACATGGTAACTAATATTTTAATTATGTAATAAAACACTGACCCGATGTCTCAGGCCTGTGAGAAGTGCTGTGATAAACTGATCCCGGGTCCCCATCAACTTGCTGGTGTCTGGATTACATGTGCGGCCGGTAAGCCGCATTCTGCCCCCCCTTATCCTTTGGGGGGATGGTGTCTGCGGCTTTGGGTCAGATCCATCCCTCCCCCCTGGATTTACAACGCACACTTTATGTTATGTGCGCTGCTATCTCCAGACTCTTTTCCACCTGTTGGTTCCAGCCTTTACAGCGATTCACACGCTGTACCTAGGAGGAACCACTGGGGGGAGCCTCTAGATCTGATACCTATAGGACTGCTCTCCCTCCTTACATCGTTTCTTGACAGAGGCCTTTTTGACCACTGCGCATGCGCGATGGACGTGAGTGCGCGCGCAGCCCCGTTCGGCCGAATCAGGTGATGCATCTTTTGCACACCTGATTGGGACGTGTACTTAAGGCTGCTAGCAATAGCCTTGTACCACGTCACTACCCTTTATGGCGCTCTGATGCCTGGACGTCTCATCTGTACAACACAATTGTCTGATAAGAAAATGCTGAGCCTATACAAGTCTATACTTAAACGCTCTGTAGTTGTACCCTATTTATACAAATAGATGGAACCTTTCTATCCTTTTCACTCCCTATCTAGACGGCGGTCCTGGGATCCTACTAGGTAGCTCCCTGCTGGGATAGGATTAGAGCTTCATTGCAGCCATGCTAGTGATGACTTATCTGGTGTCAGGTTTACAAGCAAGTAGCTGACTCATGCTGTCTACAAGACCTGCTCAACCTGCATTACTTATAAGGTAGGAGCAGCCTTTAACCACTTGCTTACCGGGCACTTAAACCCCCCTCCTATCCAGACCAATTTTCAGCTTTCGGCGCTGACGCACTTTGAATGACAATTGCGCGGTCATACAACACTGTACCCAAATGAAATTTTTATCATTTTTTCACCACAAATAGAGCTTTCTTTTGGTGGTATTTGATCACCTCTGCGGTTTTTACTTTTTATTAAAAAAATGTAAAAAACTGAATTTTTTTTAAAAAAAAAGTTTATTTTTTTATATTTTGTTATAAAAAATTTTAAACGGGTAATTTTTCTCCTTCATTGATGTACGCTGATGAGGCGGCAGTGATGGGCACTGATAGGCGGCAGTGATGGGCACTGATGGGTGGCAGTGATGGGCACTGATGGGTGGCAGTGATGGGCAGCACTGGCAGGTGGCACTGATTGGCACTACAGGTGGGCATTGATAGGTGGTACTTGTGGGCATTGATAGGTGTCACTTGTGGGCACTGTTAGGTGGCACTGTGGGCACTGTTAGGTGGCACTGTGGGCACTGTTAGGTGGCACTGTGGGCACTGTTAGGTGGCACTGTGGGCACTGTTAGGTGGCACTGTGGGCACTGTTAGGTGGCACTGTGGGCACTGTTAGGTGGCACTGTGGGCACTGTTAGGTGGCACTGTGGGCACTATTAGGTGGCACTTTAATTGGGCACTGATGAGGCAGATGTGCCTCTTCCACTTGGGGACCGATGTCCCTCACATCCGATCCGGCGATCGGCTTTTTTTTCTACTCGCGCTGTCAGCGTGAGTAAAAAAAAAAACCGATTACCGATCTTTTGTTTACATCATGTGATCAGCTGTCATTGGCTGACAGCTGATCACATGGTAAGGGGCCGGGACCGGCCCCTTACACAGATCGGTGATCAGCCGAGTCTCAGAGACTCGGTGATCACAACGCGCCCGGCGCGCGCCCTACAGGGCGCGCGCAGGGAGCGTGCACAGGGGAGGCCGTCATATGACGGCCTCCCGGGAATGTAGGTCCGCGCTGTAGCCGTCATTCGGCTATAGCGCGGATGCCAAGAAGTTAATGTACAATTATCTAGCCCTACAGGCAGACCCATATATAATAACTATATGAGGATCTGTTTAGGCTTCCTGACTGAATGACAGAACGGCACATTATAAGGAGTTGGTGTCATTACTGGCCAATTAGAAACATTTCTTATATTCACCAGATTAAAGTCTCTGGATTATCTGATGCATCTTGATCATTGGAGGTTCTGTCTCTAATTATATGGCGTTTCAACCACCCATAACTTCTACCTGATCCGAAGACGGACCCATTTACTCTGGTTGGTATATAAATTGCCATATCCCAGCCTTTCTACCTACCTCCCCCTCTGCTCCCTTTCTTCTCCTTTCTTCTCTCTTTTTCTTCCCCCCCCCCCCCCCCCCGTTTTTTCCTTTTCCCGCCCCCCTCCCTCCCCTCCTTCCTCCCCCCCCCCCTTTTGCTTTTTCCTTCCTTTTGCTTTTTCCTTCCGTTTCCTTTCCCCTCTTTCCGTTCCCCCCTCCCCCTCTTGTTTGCCCCTCTTTCCCCCCCCTCTTCCTTCCCCCCTTAACTCCCACCCCCCCATCTACTGTACCCCGTGTTCTCATCTACATATGAATGCTTTGGTGTCACTACATATGTACATTAGTCATTACTCCCCCTCCCTCGGACATTTGGGACTCTTTAGGTCACTACCCCCTTGAGTCTATTGGTGATACAAACTTTCCTACCAGACACGTCCCCGCATGTGATCACATGTCACCATATGCGTGTTGAACTTTGGGCCTTTGGGACTGCTCTCTCACAGCACTCAGTGGTTTTGATTGAGACGCATTATTGTAAAGCCTTTATATAAAAACAATATTAATATATTATTCAATGTTTTTTGGTGTATGTCCTTCTCTATTATTCCCCATTACAGGTAACCCAAACAAGCTCCTGAAGAAGCAATCAAAATTTGCGAAACATGTAGAGCCTTACCGAGCCATACCAGTTTGAGGTTATTGAATGGGAACGGAAGGGGTTCATCCCTTCCTTTGTTGTAGGGACTATCCCCTGATCCGTTCTCATACACTTAGGTAGTGATACACACTACCGCTTTCCACAATGTATTGCGTTTTTTAAAAAAATGTTTACGTCTATCTGATTCTTTTTAACAATTGTGTATAAATAAAAGTTTACATTGATTTTTATGATTGGTGCCTACAAAGTCCATTTGTTTTGTTCTCCTGGGTATTCATACCCCCTTCCCTCCAATGCTTCTAAGATTTATAAAATAGGATGTTGGCACTGCTCTACATAGAAGACCTCCACCGTCCATCCTGTGATGAGATCTAATAAATCCCCATTATCTAACAAAATGCATAGATTATGGTAAAAAAAAAAAAAAAACGATATGAAAAGGACTACCACTGGCACCTTGCAGCAGTGCAAAAGTCATAGCTTGTTGGAATCCTCAGATTATAGAATACCTTTAAATGTGTCTGCAGCTGTCATTCAGAATTCCAGAGAGAAATAAAAAATATGGGGTTGCTGCAGCACGTCAATAAAAACAATTTTGCTTTATTAAAAAGTACAAAAAAAAATATTAAAAACAGCAGAAATCGCTGAAAAGATTTTTTTTCAGGTACAGAGTATGAACTAAAAAAAATCAGCTGTCTGTGGCTGTATGTAATCCCACACCGATTGTGTCAACTATCCACGTGACATTCTGCTTGCAGCAACAGGCCACCAACATAATCACTCGTTTTCTTAAAAATAACTGCACTCAAGATACAAAATAAGCAAATATATACATATTATTCTCTACTATAAGGCCAGGTTCACATAGGTCGCGGTTCACAGCATGGGGTCCGGTGCGTTTTGTGCACCAGTTCAGATCCGAATTTCTGAACTGGACCCAAAGATGCACAAGACCCTTCTGCAATCCAGACCATGGCCAAAAAAAAACCATAATAATTCGACAATAGATAAGCAATAGAAGATTTTCATCTGCATTGCAACTTTGTTTAATTGTAAAAGTTCAAACTGAAAGTGAATTTCTCCCTATAGCATGCTGTTTACGTTAGGTCTTTAGCTGTGCTAAATCTTTGATAAACATAGATAATCAATACTGATTTATTACTCACGCAAGATAAAAACATACTAATTGTTGTAGTAGTTCTCCCATTAAACTCTCAGAAAATAACAGTTACCTCCAGTGAACGTACAGTAGATCTAAAGACACAGGCAGTGGATATCATATGAAAATCCTGAACATTCAAGTAAACATGGAGCTTGGCACACCACTTAACTCTACACAAGCCTCCCTATTGGGCAGGGAGAATTACCATCACATTTAGCCCACGTTCACATCGACCTGATTTGGCATCCAAATCAGCAGCTATTACCAGCAATAGCACCGTCTGAATCGGGACACCGCTGACTTTGCACCACTGCACTGATTCCCAAAATACAATGTAGGTTATCTATGTTCTAACTGACAATACCTGCCATGCCAACTGTTTGCACAGTAATACTGAACTTGTAATAATACTGATGTTTGTTACTTGATACTAATTTTGTATACGCTCTTTGTAGAGACTTTATACCCATGTGAATCTATAACAAAACCTCTGAAGGACTCACAGTCCATAACATGTAAGGTGTTATATGCTGTATTGACCACCACTAGTCCACTTTGCTATAGGACAGTGACCAGTCCATACAACTGTATCATTCTGGGTACTGGTATAATGTTCTTACGTTCAATGTAAATGTTTTATATTCAGACTTTTATCAAAGTTTAATAAATAAAATCATTTTTACTCTTTATATTCCTTGCTTTTGGCCTGTCTGTTAAAGACCCTAAGAGGTTCCTCTCACCGTGCCGTTGGCACTATGTGCTTTTTTTCCCAAAAGTAGTTCCTGCACTACTTTTGACGACCTCGAGGGTGATTTCAATAGACCCCTGTGCAGGAACCCACACAGATATCGGTCAATTCACCCCCGAAGTCGGACTGACATGCGGGTATGAAATCATGCGAGTGATTTCTAACCCGCAGTCAGTGTGAACATGGCTAAAGGACCTGTAGGGAGGTTTGAGAGGTGAGAAAAAGGAAGGGCCACACTAAACTTTTACAGCAAAAAAAGGTCCAGACTTGCCTATAAATCTAGTTAGCTATATAACTAAAAGTTCCAGAAGTGCCATATTGCATGGCCAATGACAGAGGACTTGCCGACCACACCTGATGTCTCAACAAGCACATAAAAGGTAAGGAAAACACAAAGACTAGAAGACTTAGGATGCTATTATTTTAATAATCCCATGCAAAGGTAGGCCTCCACTGAACAGGTATAGAAGTTTAGTACTGGTAGGTGCCTACAACATTGTAAATGCACAAAAAAAAAAAAAAAAAAAAAAAAGGAAATAAGGGACCTGACAAAGAAACTGGCAGCTAAAAATGATCTTGAACACAGTCACATATGAGACAAAATTTGATTATAGTTTCCTATAAGCTGTCCTTTAAGGTGTATGTAAATCCACTGATTGAACATCTCTAATTTGGTCCCATTTGGTCTATTAATGATTGAAAGCATTTTGTTATATCTGTTGAGACATTCAAAAATATATTTCTGTTGACCTTGCCGGAAATTTCTGAGCCGATAACTTTTCCTGACTGTGTCTCTGCTGACTGTAAATCAGTACATTGTTTTCTGACTCTACAAGTCCCACCCCTCTATGCTATGGACAATAGGAGAGGGGTGCGGTTTCATAGTGCTATCATCTGGTTTCTGTTGTCCTTGTACAGCACGATGAATCAGTGTAGTCCATCCTAGGACAAAAGTGTGTTATTGGCAGAAGCGCCAGGTGAAAATGAAGGCAGAAAAAATCTTGAAAAAAACGAATGCAGCCATCAAATCTAAGAACTGGTAAATTCCACATTTATTTTTAAGTTTAGATATGCTTTCATTTTTTTCTGTTATCCGTTTTCTTTATTTCCATGATCACAAGATGGAAAGAATTGTAGTAGCACTCTACCTGTTTATTATTGCAGCACATATTGTTTACTCTATGAAGCCTGCAGCAATGTCTAATGACACCCAACTACTAGGCAAGTGTTACTGTGGGGTGACAGCAAAGTAACAATAATGCTGACATTGTTTATAGAAGTATTCTTTAGTGTTTTTTCCTGTGCCTGAAATATTTTGGACAATGTGACGCTTTCCACTAGAAGTCATCATTAGGCAAAAGCATCAGATCTACTTCCTGATCTTCCCAAAGATGATGGCTTTACTTTATGGGGGGGGGTCTTGTCTATATTTACATATTTCCTGTAAAACAAACAACATACTGAATGTGGTAGCAAAGGCAGAAGTTTTCTTTTTTTTTTTATCTTAATGCATTAAGGTAAAAGACCTTACAAAAGAAGATCCCCCCAGTCACCCCTTAAACAATTACTTGAGTTCTGTATCGACTCAGTGCTGTGCCCGGCTTCAGTTCTTTCTCTCACAAGCTTCAATGAGAGCAGAGGGAGCCATTGTCTCCTGCTACTGTCAGTCAAATCATGCGAGGAGAGAATGTATGTGTGTCTCTATGGACACACACAGCCCGACTCAAGATCGCACCCACATGTCTGCCCCCCTAGCAAGCTGCTTGCTAGGGGGACAGACACAAAAGTGGAGGAGCCAAGATGGCCAGAAGGTGACCACAGAAGAGGAGGTTCAGGGCCACCCTGTACAAAAGCAATGCATAGAGCAGATATACATATTTATATATATATATATATATATATATATATGAATGAGAGAGAGAGAGAGAGAGAGAGAGAGAGAGAGAGAGAGAGAGAGAGAGAGAGAGAGAGAGAGAGAGAGAGAGAGAGAGAGAGAGAGAGAGAGAGAGAGAGAGAGGGAGAGAGGGGGAGGGAGAGAGGGAGAGGGAGAGGGAGAGAGGGAGAGAGGGAGAGAGGGAGAGAGAGGGAGAGGGAGAGAGGGAGAGAGGGAGAGAGGGGGAGAGGGAGAGAGAGGGAGAGGGAGAGAGGGAGAGAGGGAGAGAGGAGAGAGAGGGAGAGGGAGAGAGGGAGAGAGGGAGAGAGAGGGAGAGGGAGAGAGGGAGAGAGGGAGAGAGGGGGAGAGGGAGAGAGAGGGGGAGAGAGAGGGGGAGAGAGGGAGAGAGGGAGAGAGGGAGAGGGAGAGAGATCTATATATATCATGTTTTTTTTTTTTTCCCTTGAAATAATAAACAACCTTTACAAGCAATGAAAATGTAAAATTGACATGCTCTGCCATTTCTGATGACCTCTGAAAAATCTCTGTGCCTGCCAGTAATGTGGATCCTCTGCCTACAATACATCGAGTCCCAGAAAAAAAAACCTGGAAAAAGCATGCAGCAAATGAAAATGATTGTAAAGGAAAAAGGTTTTTTATCTACATGCATTCTATGCATGAAGATAAAAAACCTTGTGTGTAGCAGCCCCCCCCCCCCAAATCACTTACCTGAGCCCCATCTCTCTCCAGCAACGCCCACGAATGTCTAAGCTGCCTGACACATTCCTCCTGATTGCTTGACACAGCAGCAGTGCCATTGGCTAGTGTGGCTGTCAAAGTCAGTCAGCCAGCCAATCAGGGGAGAGAGGGGGAGGGGCCAGGCCGTGGCTCCATGTCTGAATGAAGACATTGAGCTCCGGCTTGGCTCAGGTGCCCCCATAGCAAGCTGCTTGCTGTGGGGGGACGCAAAAGGAAGGAGAGGCCAGGAGCTCCGAAGAGGGACCTGAGAAGAGGAGGATCCGGGCTGCTCTGTGCAAATCCACTGCACAGGTCAGGTATGTATGTTTGTTATCTTTATCTTAAAAAAAAAAAAAAAAAAAAAACAAAAAGAGACTTTACAATGACTTTAAGTCAAAAGAGAAGCCAGAGGTCCCAATCTGCATGCTTACATTAGGTCAGTGACTAAAACAAATTCAAGCATATAAAGCCCAACTCTTGCCAAAACTTCTGGGAGTCACCCAGATGAAGGACCGATCCAGAGAGTAAACAGAAAAGTACCTGAAGCAACTAAAAGTAATTGTATAGGGTTTTTTTACTACTATAATAAACATGGTATACCTGCTCTGTGCAATGGGAAGGTGGCAAAACCACAGCTCTGCCACCTATTTTTATCGCCCACCTGCTCTACCATGTGAAAGACCCCATCCTGTCTAAGAGGACAGCAGCAGGGCAGGAATGGGTTCTAACCTTTCCTTTCATCAGTGGCACCTCTGCAGGTAATATAGTCTGCTCTTCATCTCTTTATTTCCCATATTATACTATTAAAAGATGAGTACAGGCAAAGCTTGTTTGTACTTCTCCTGTGGATTCGTTCTCCACTCCTGTGACCCATTTTCAGCTGACAGCAAGCTTAAGCCCGCCATCAGCTGAAGTCACAGAGCCGGTCCAGGCTTGGGCAAGAGCGCAACAATGAAGTCGGGAGGCGCTCACATGCCTGGACCGACACCCGGCTCAGCCCTTTGAGCCAGGTGCGAGATCCTGAGCCGGCCGGCCCCGCCCCCTCCACAACACAGCACTCCAGTAAGTGAGTGAACAGAGCAGACAGCAGTGACTGGCAGACAACGCTCCCTGCTCAGGGACCTCTGAGAACTGAGCGATCAGAGGTGTCTGATCACTCCGTTCTCAGTGTTCGAGCTGGCGGGGGACAGATGCAGCATTGCTCCAATGCTGTATCCACCTAGGCAAGTAAGATTCTGCAAAAGAAAAAAAAAAAAAAAGTCCATACCTCTCTTTTAATGTTACTGCTCCTTTATGGACTCCTTCACTCCCTTCACTGTATGTACTGACAGGTACAGATTCCCTGGTTATACACACAAAATCAGATACATCTCAAATCAGGTATACACAGAAGAAAACTGTAATTTTCTATATACCTGGAAGCATGTTGTTCTGTGTTATTTACAGCTGACTGGATAACAATGGCAGTGTTTACATATCTAATTATCACTGGATCCCAGAACAACAGGCACCTGCATTCACTACGCCCTCCCATCCAGTCAGTAAATACGCACTTAAATCAGTTGTGTAAGTATGATAATTAACAATTGCTGCTGCTTAAAGTGCATCTCTAGGCAAAATCTTTTTTTTTTCTCCTTTTCCGTTTGGGATATGAAGAAGGGTTAGGTCTTAGGCGTTCATTTTTATTGATGTATGTCTGTGTTCCCATCTGGAAGATTCACCCCCATACCTCCCAACTGTGCCCGATTTCGAGGGGCTGTTCCCGATTTGGAACAATGTCCCTCTTTCCTCATTTGTCCATCATTTTGGTCACTTTGTGTGATTTCTTCAATCAGGGAAGATGGAAGTAGATTTGATAGAGAATAATTGATAAAGAGTCAATCTGAATAACTTCATCTGCATGACTTTTCAAGAACAGTCTGTATCTCTATATGTGTGCTTGCAGCTTCACCGCTACCTTTTTACCACTACTTCCCATCTGCATGGTACTTCCAAGTTGAGCCGAGAAAGAGTCACTCTGAATAACTTCTCCCGTCTGACTGATTGGAATCCCGGGACATTGCTGAACCCAAAGTTACAGGCCATCACCGCCTGTCTCACTGACTTGCGTACCAACATCCCTCAGCCTCTGACAGTACCTTTCCCTTGGGCTTTCACTCACGTGATCAATAGTCCATGTGCCACTCAAACGATCAACCGCCCAGTTTCCTGCCGCTTTGTTGCTACTTCTCCCGCAATGATTCTTAGTTCCTTTTTCTCCGTTATGGCCCGCTCCCTTCCCCGCAGGGGCGGCCAATGACACCAGCGACTACATGCTGTAAGGTGTCGTCTCTTCCTCTATGGAGACCGGTTCCCCACCCTTCTCGCAAGGGGGGAGCTCCGTTGGCTCCCCGGAGTGGGAAACCTCTCCCCTCCGGGAACCAGGCTGGCTTCTCCACGATCTAACCAGAAGACCTCCCTAAACCATGTGACCCGGCTATTATATGAGAGTCCCGGGCATTACCAAGCAAATTAATGATTGGCTAAGACTAGCATACAAACTACCCGCCACTCAAATGAGAAATGAACAAAAACAGGCCTGTTATAATAGCACAAGCCTGTCTAAATTTACCTGACATTGTAAACTAACAAAAAGGTCACCTACCTAAAATTAGGTGCCCGCTACACAACATTTTGGTTTTTTCACAGCACAGCGGCTAACGGGGACAAAGTTGTCACAGCCTCGGAGGCGGCCATTATGTTAGTGTTGGAGCGGAGTGACAATCTTGGCTCATAATAGTGTGCACCGGACTGTATTCGGTTGCTGCTCTCGTGTCCAAACACCTTTTCCTGAAAATGTGAAATTACTGCTCAAAAATCTGCCATTAACAATGGTTTAAAGAAACCGGAAGTGGTGTTGTTCAAGATTCCGCCAAGTTGTGTATTTTGTCAGAACACCGGCGAGTACATAGCAGGTACACATAGCATTCTACACACCTGAATGTAAAAGTCTTTACTTAATGCAGGATGGAAAGGTTTCACTATCACACCGCTTTGTTACAGGATGCTATCAATTTCATTGTAGAGGCAAAGTCACTTTATAGCGGACCTATCAGTAACATCACAATTCTGCGCATACAAATGAAAAGCACATGATCATCAAATGGATGAACTTCAGTCTGTAAATGAGGTCAGTTTAACCCCCTCATGCCTAAGCCTTTTTCTGAAACTTGTCTTTTGAAATTTAAAATGAGTATTTTTTTCTAGATTATTACTTTCATTATTTCACAAAAGTGAGTACACCCCTCAAATTTTTGTAAATATCTTATATCTTTTCTTGTTACAACACTGAAGAAACAACACTTTGCTAGAACGTAAAGTAGTGAGTGTACAGCTTGTATAACAGTGTAAATTAGCTGTCCCCTTAAAATAACGCAACACAAGGCCATCAATGTGTAAACCGCTGGCAAATAAAGTGAGTACACCCCAATTAATTAAGCCCAATTAGCCATTTTCCCTTCCCAGTGTCATGGGACTCGGTGTTACAAGGTCTCGGGTGTGAATGTGGAGCAGGTGTGTTAAATTTGGTGTTTCTGTTCTCACTCTCTCATACTGGTCACTGGAACTTCAGCTTGGCATCTCATGGCAAAGAACTGAGGATCTGAAAAAAATAATTGTTGTTCTACATAAAGATGGCCTAGGCTAGAAGAAGACTGCCAAGACCCTGAAACTGAGCTGC
The DNA here is from genome assembly GCA_037952835.1 of Lithobates septentrionalis. Classification (NCBI taxonomy): domain Eukaryota; kingdom Metazoa; phylum Chordata; class Amphibia; order Anura; family Ranidae; genus Lithobates; species Lithobates septentrionalis. The sequence goes on along the minus strand of JBBDGP010001337.1, from coordinate 35,093 downwards.
AGCACAGTGGCCAAGACCATACAGCGGTTTAACAGGACAGGTTCCACTCAGAAAAGGCCTGGCTGTGGTCGACCAAAGAAGTTGAGTGCACGTGCTCAGCATCATAGCCAGAGGTTGTCTTTGGGAAAGACGTATGAGTGCTGCCAGCATTGCTGCAGAGGTTGAAGGGGTGGGGGTAAGCCTGTCAGTGCTCAGACCATATGCCGCACTCTACATGGCTGTCGTCCCAGAAGGAAGCCTCTAAAGATGGCGCACAAGAAAGCCCGCAAACAGTTTGCTTTAGACAAGCAGACTAAGGACATGGATTACTGGAACCATGTCCTGTGGTCTAATGAGACCAAGTTAAACTTATTTGGTTCAGATGGTGTCAAGCGTGTGTGGCGGCAACCAGGTGAGGAGTACAAAGACAAGTGTGTCTTGCCTACAGTCAAGCATGGTGGTGGGAGTGTCATGGTCTGGGGCTGCATGAGTGCTCCTGGCACTGAGGAGCTACAGTTCATTGGGGGAACCATGAATGCCAACATGTACTGTGACATACTGAAGCAGAGCATGATTCTCTTCCTTCAGAGACTGGGCCGCAGGGCAGTATTCCAACATGATAGCGACCCCAAACACACCTCTAAGACAACCATTGCCTTGCTAAAGAAGCTGAGGGTAAAGGTGATGGACTGGCCAAGTATGTCTCCAGACCTAAACCCTATTGAGCATCTATGGGGCATCCTCAAATAGAAGGTGGAGGAGTGCAAGGTCTCTAACATCCACCAGCTCTGTGATGTCATCATGGAGGAGTGGAAAAGGGTTCCAGTGGAAACCTGTGAAGCTCTGGTGAACTCCATTCCCAAGAGGGTTAAGGCAGTGCTGGAAAATAATGGTGGCCACACAAAATAGACACTTTGGGCCCAATTTGGACATTTTCACTTAGGGGTATACTCACTTTTGTTGCCAGCGGTTTAGACATTAATGGCTGTGTGTGGAGTTATTTTGAGGGGACAGCAAATTTACAATGTTACACACACACACACACATACATATACACACACACACACACACACATCTATATATCTATATCGATCTATATATATATATCTATATCTATATATATATATATATATCTATATATATATCTATATATCTATATATCTATATATCTATATATCTATATATATATATATATATATATATAGATATATATATATATATAGATATATAGATATATATATATCTATATCTATATCTATATCTATATATATATAGGAGGTTTTTGTTTTTTTGCAGAGACCTAGAGAATAAAATGGAGGTCGTTGCAGGTCTTTCAAATGCTTTTTTGGGGGGAAAAATACACTTATTATTCGTTTAAAAAAAAGGAAACAGTAAAGTTAGCCCAATTTTTTTTGTATAATGTGAAAGATGATGTTACGCCCAGAATCGTTAGAAAATTCTCTGGCCGCTCTCTTACTCCTACTCAGGGCTGAGATCTCCCTCTGACATCAGCCAGAAGGTCACGTCTAATCTACTAGGTCTACTTTAATCTACTGATCTATGCACAGGAAGAAATGTCAAGAAACAATGACACCCATGCATTGAGATTACAAAAGTATGTCTAAAACAAACAAAAATCGTCATCTGAGATTCAAAACCGATCCTCTAATAAACACAAGCGATACATGCACACAAAACAGCAACCTAGAACAATAAGTTCGGGCCCCAGAAGACTAGTCATTTAAGGAAGCCAATCATTGCCAATTCATAGTCAGCCACAGGATGAAGATTAAACTGCAAAAAAAGAAGACATCTGTTACTTTGCATTTCTACATTTACATCAGTCGTATTTATGACTCAGCTTACATATAAAAAAAAAAAAAAAAAAGCTTTGATTGATAAATCGGGTTAGTAAAAATAAGCTTGGTCTTGGAGTCTATATAGCAGTTATTTTCACAATTGCAATACAAATTTAGAAGAAAAGTATTAGAAAAGTTGAAAAACAAAAATTCGCTAACTGAATTTGTCTGACATCTCAAAATGCATTTAGAGGAGTAATCTGGATCCATTTCAGAAGCAGCCGGAGAAAAATGCCTGCTCATTTGTGGAGTCACAGTGACCTCTGCTGCATGGTGTGAAAAATGCAAAAGAAAAGCAAAAAATAAAACTTCTTACTTTAACTGTGCAACAATTTCATTTGAGAATTTCAGCTTTGTGAAAGCATGCCTGGAGTGAACTGCTCTTCACCAATGCAAAATGCTGGTCTTGAACCTGAGCACGTTTTAAAGCAGTCTGAATAACTAGTACATCATAAATATTTGAAAGAAGCTTTACTCTCTAATCGCAGGTGAATGGTAGTTCTGGATTGGTTAATGTTAAACCATTCTGGGAGTTGGAGAGAAACTGCATCATGCAAAAGGTATATCCTAGAGATACAGATCTACCATTAATGTGACAACCTCCATGCAGCTCTGGTCACTGTATGGCCAATATATACTAGTCTTCGAGTCCCCCTTGCCGGCATCTTTAGTGTGGGAAGCCAGCTTATGACCGCTTGCGGCTTCACAGCCGGCTTCCTACTGTGCATGCGAAAGCAGCACTGCACTTTGTGAATGGTCCCGCAGCCTACTGGCACCGGTGATGTGTCCCAGAAAGCTGCGGGTGCAGAGAAGGGAAGATTAACTTCCTAAGCAATCCGGAAGCAGGAGAGGGTACCTGTCAACACTAGGTACCCGCTTTCCACCCCCCAAAAATGATATGGCATGATCAGGATATGACTTAAAGCAGAATTTCCTTTTTTTGAGTGATGTTCTACTTTAACCTCTGTTTGATCTGCAGTTGCCGTACTGCACATGTGATCAGCTATGACACCTGCCAGTTGAGAGGTAATATAAGCACACTAGTAACTGCAGTAGTTATCATTCAAGGCATGCCACAATTTGGTCTTTTATAGGCATTTTCTACGTCTACTATAACTTCCTGGCACTTTCCTGAGCCCAGGGAGCCACACCTGGAATAAAAATGAATGGCTGTGCATAGCCGTTCTCTTGCAAATGCAGATACTTCATTGCATACGCATTTACCAGCACATTCGCATCTGTCGTATTTTCAAAAATACATTAGACGCAGATGCATACAGGTGGGACAGTAATGCAGAGAAGCATTAGTGTTTACAACATGGATGAAAGGTTATGTTAAGCATCCATCTTATGGAGACTTACAGCCATTCCCTTGTATAGTGGGCTGTGCAAGACAGGTTTGGCTACCCATGATCAAATAACACTAGCAAGGAAAATGCCTGTAAGGGCTAATGCACACTGCAGCTCAAAAGGAGCTCAAAGAAGTGGCTCCTACAGGCTTTTGAGACATTTTATCTGCCTGGAAACTCCCCTCCATGTTAGCCAATGTGTCCATACACACTGTGGCTTTTTCAGGCATATGCTCCCACAGACAGTAAAAAAAAATAAAAAAAACCCCACCAAACTCACGTTTTAGAGAAGAGCTAGTGCCCCAAAAAGCTCAAAAATGCTCAAAGAAGCTCGAAAACATTTGCTCCAGATTTTTGTTTTGTTTATACAGTGGTTAAGAAAATGCTTATGCTCAAAAAAGCTCAAAGAAGCTCAAAAGGAGCTCAAATAAGCTTGAAGCAGCTCAAGAAAAACGTGCACAAGAGCACAAAAAAAAGCACAAACTTCTTCAAGCTGAAATAAAAGCTCAAATGCCTGCTTGAGCTGCAGTGTGCATGAGCCCTTAAAGTCCTGTGAGCATGAACTCTAAAGTGTATGTAAACCTCAACAATGAACTTCACTTTATTCTACACTTTGGTCTACTAAATATACAACTTAATGTGTTTTGTTACATCTATTTAATAAGTGCAAAGAATGCAACCAGTTGATCCTGCCAGAAATGGTGTGTGCTTTCTGTTTGTGCAAAAGGAGAGTTTATGGAGATAAGGAGAGGTAAGACAATAAGAACGCTGATCTTTGTAATCAATAAGAAATTAAGTAGGTGTGGCTGATATTACATGCTACAGAACTTATGCTGGCCATACACTATACGAAAAATCGGCCGAACACATTTTCGAAAAAATAACGTTCGACCGTGACCGCAAACGATCGTGCCATCATGTAATGACCGATAAATCGCTCAGTGGACATAAATAAATAATTTTTTGTTCGTTTTTTTACATATACCTAGTGCAGACAGTTCGGACGGGAAACACATTAACCTTGCAATTTATCCTACATTCGGCAGAAATTTTCCAAACTTGCCGTTCATTTTTTTTCCACAAAAACATCAAACGATTATCGATTTGTGCCCATTAACTTGCCGAAAAACGAACGAAGTGTCTATATGAACGTTTTTTTGCACGATTTTTCGTATAGTGTATGGCCAGCACTAGAATAGTGTGGTCAGGTATAGCAAAAGAATACTATAATTCTGGCACATCAATAGTCTTTTTCTGTACTTGCAGCATGAATGGCCACCAGCATAACTACTACACCAATGGCAAAATCAGCATGCAAACAATTTCATTTCTGCAATAAAGCTATTTGTTTGCCTTTGCAGAGCAGATTGCGATCTATACAAATGCTCAATCACTTTTATGTCTGTCACTCCATCTTTCCTGTCAAGTGTGAACCCAAAATGCTCGGTTTTTAGCACTTCCGGGTTCAAAGCCATCAGTCCCCATTAGGTGAGCCAGGAGAAACAGCTGACCAAAGACGCTGGTACCTTGGGTCAGATTTGGGCAGGTGCAGGAGAGCCAATAGGGACTTTTTTCCTTTCCTCTCTCCTTCTCCATTCAATAAACACCACATATTGTTGCACAGAACACAAAGTGTTCTAATAATGTGATCACGAACATCAATCGGCGATAAAATGGAAATTTAATAAGTGTGTGCACAGAAAAGCTTGCTAGCATATAACCCGGAATTTCGAACAGGCATTATAGTAAATAGAAATGTGATTGGACCTTTATGGGCATTAATGCACACTGCAACACGAATGCACAACATGTTTGAATTGTGAAAAAAAAAAAATTAACAAAAACAAGGGAAAGTGTGCTCATATTTCAGAGACGTACTAAATAGGCTTGGTATTTATTTTGCCTGGTCATACACTTTAGGTGGTCTTCTCTCCGATTAGCTTCATCTTTTCAATTTACAAAATGGCAGACATTGGAATTATCTTGTTGTTATGGGTAAAAGATAATTTGTTATAGTTTTTTTTAATCAATCATTTTACACACGGAAAACACTCATTGCTTATGATGGTCCTTCCTCAAACATTTTGGTAAATGAGACCCTTTATCTGCAGCAGAATACAAATTCTACCCTTTACTGCCCCTGATTTATGAGTTCTACAAATACAATCAATCAGTGTGGGGACTCACCTGGAACGTCATGTTCCAATAACAGGGCTGTAATACGAGATCTATAAGATAAGTACCCAGTCTAAAGAGACATTTTCCCTTTTAAACATATGTGTATTTACATCCTCCCGACGGTAGTTTTTCATTATAAGTGTCCCTTTCTCAGCCCAGCAAAGCACTTGAACCTTGATACCTGCATTTTTCACAGATCTAATCTAAAGCGGAGGCTGCTCTATCTCTATTCTGCAAAGTGATGCTTAAATGAATGACAGGATATAATAATGTGATCATGAACATCAATCAGCGATAAAATGGAAATTTAATAAGCGTGTGCACAGGAGAGCTCGCTAGCATGTAAACCGGCACTTCCAACATGCATTATAGTAAATGGAAATGTGATTGGACCTTTATGGGCATTAATGAAATACACTGCAATACGAGGCAGGCTCTCTACTCCTCACTAATGAGACTTTGTACGGCCGCCTGATAAGATAATGGACCTTTAGTGGATAAAACCCACTGCAATGGCAACTACTAGTCAAATAAATAGAACCTGACTGGTCACTTATTTAGGACATTATTTGTTTTCTGGACTGTTTAAGTTTATAATTCTCCTCTGTGCCTCCGGCTAGGACATGGTAATGCGAGTATGAAGGGGACAAGACACATAGTCCACAAGTGCTATATAGGCAAATATAATAAAACATACACTAAAAAGGGGCACAGCTTAGAGCTGCTGCCACCAGTGGCTAAAACAAAAATAAACCTACAGTTTTCTATAGAATTATTTCAGGTACTTCTATAGTGCCGTCAATTTATGCAGTGCTTCTATTTAGGGCTGCAACTAACGATTATTTTCATAATCGATTAGTTGGCCGATTATTGTTTCGATTAATCGGTTAATAACCTTAAAAAAAAAAAGTGTGGCGTATAATTTAGTTAATATGTAAAGAAAAAAAAAGGCAATTTATTCTTAAATATCCCTATGCAGCGGTAAATATAAATAACAAACTATATATATGGTTAGGGAGCAAAATATCTAATCCACTCTGAGAATAACAGACAGAAGAGATATACTGTATATACTATTAGAGGAGATATACTGTATAAACTGTTAGAGAAGAGATATACTGTACATACTATTAAAGGGTGAATCTGATAAATATTATCAGACTCAGAGATCAAATGTCTTCCTTCAAAAAAAAAATTTCATTTTAAGAACGTTCGTTCGATTCTCTAATCGTTAGTGGTGTCAAGTCGATGTTCATTTTCAACCACAGTGACCGGAAAATTTGGAAATAGAAAACTTCTTGGTCAAAGGAATTTTCAGACAGTGGATGTGGTTTTCGTTCAGAAATTACATTCATTTTAAAAACAGTGTGTTAAAAACAAGTGAAAATTTCAAACAACATTCTTTCATTTAGCGAATGTACAAAGATTTTTTGGCTGAATATTCTCGTCTGAAAATTGATCCGTGTGGCCAGAATAAGGCTCGGTGCTTTTTTGCTGTGCGTTTGGATTTTTGCGGCGATTTGCGTTTTTGCATTTTTTTGGCTAATTTGTTGTTGGGCAGATTAAAAAACACAAATTGCTGCAAAAACGCATTAAATGCTTTTCAGCAGCTTCTCTATTGAAGTATATTGAACCAAAAAAGCACCGTTTTTGCGCTACAAAAAAAGGTCCCTGACCCTTTCCAAATACGCAGCGGCTGAAAAAAGCATAGATGTGAAGGTGTCCAATGGGAAACCATGTTAATGAACTGCAGTGCGCTTCTGCAAAAAAGCACCAAAAAACACATAGATGTGAACCAGGTCTAAGACGTTTAGTAACATAATGGGGTTAAAAAAACTAAAATTAGCCCTTTATAGTACAAAAAAAAAAAAAAGCAGAAAATTTCTACTGTAAGAGGTTCATTTTTTTTACTGTAGAACTGTGAAAGTAACATCTACAGTAGCGATTATTTGCTCTTTTTGTACTATAAAGGGCTAATTTTAGGGGTTTTTTTACCCCATTATATTACTGGCCGATTAATCGATTATGAAAATAGTAATCGATTAATTTCATAATCGATTAGTTGTCGATTAATCGATTAGTTGTTTCAGCCCTACTTCTATTATCTGTGAAACACTGGCAAATCAACTACTAGTTTACGTACTGAAGAAAACCAAGGAGGAAAGAAATATGAACGCTAGTGTTGCAAAGCATTCTCAAACTGGACAAGCTAGAGAGGTGGGGTAGCGATGTTACTATCGCCACTAGGTCCAATCAGAGTGCATTGAATTCATTGGGAAAAAAAAAAAAAAACACAAGGTTTTCACCAAAGAGAGTGACGAGAGTGACCCCCCTCTGGTTACTTATACAGCAGGGCAGCTGCTTGGCACAGCATCTGAAAAATACAGTGATGATCACTGCAGTCGTGGCGGGTACTACAGGGATTCTCCACTTCCATGGGGATCAGTCATGAATCTATATACATACATTGGTTCAGCTATGCAAAAATATCCACACCTTTTTTTTTTCTGAAAAGTGACACTGTACATCCTTCCCCATTCCCTGCTGTACTACTTCAAGTGTTTTTAAAAAGGGAGAAGGTTTTTTTTTTTTACCTTAATGCATTCTATGCATTAGGGTAAAAGAAACCTTCTGGGTGCAGCTCCCCCCACCCTCCTTATAATTCCTGAGCCCCATCTCAATCCAGTGATGTGCATGAGAGCAGTGGCTCTCCGTGGTCTCTTTCCTCATTAGCTCACCCTGCAGCGAGAGCCATTGGCTCCTGCTACTGTCAATCACAGCTCGGGAACCAATGAGGAGAGAGTGGGGGGCAGGGCTGAGCCATGCTCAGAGTGAATGGATAATGTAAATTCTCAGGTGCTCGGCTCTGGAGCGAGCCTGCTCGAGTGTCCCCATAGCAAGGGGCTTGCTATTGGGGGCACTCAAGAGAGGGGAAGGAGCGAGGATTGCCGGGGGGGAGGGGATCCAGAAATAAGAGGATTGGGGCTGCTCTGTGTAAAACCATTGTATATATACATTTAATATGTTTGTTATTTTTCAAAGAAAAAAATTGCAACCTTTAGAATCACTTTAACTCGGTGAGAGATGAGCTGTCATTGCCCAGGCAGCTTGTGCAGTGGTCCGAGGATCTGAAATCTCCACTCTTTGCTCCCTTTATTCCTGCAGCGCTTCCAAGACAGATTAGAATGATTCTGATTGGTCAACGTCAGTACAGAGAATCTCCAACCCGTCCTGGAAAAACTGCAGAAAGAAGAGGGAGTACAGCGGAGATTTCACATCCTTCGACCACTGCAATGGCTAAGTGGGCACGGACAGCTCATCGCACGGGGGGGGGGGGGGGGGTTATTTCACCTTTTTTTTAAACTGAAAATTAACCCTTTATGCCAAATTTTTTTTATTTTTTTTTAAAGGGGCTAAAATGTGAGATGCAGAGGTAATGTGCGGTTGCATTCTAACGATGCTGACAGGCTCAGCTCCCGGTCCCTCAGCTGTGGCAGAATCACTAGTCTGTTGGTACCTAAAAAAAGAGGGCACCTCGGGTTGACAGGTAGGCACCGGAAGTGTTTTTTGTTAACAGGCATCACTGGAAAAAGTGATGTATAAACAAGGGTAAAGGTTCAAGCTCCCATAACAACTAGTTTCCGTGACGTGGACGGGTTAACGTGGGAAAAAAGCAATAACCTTTAGCACTTTTCATAGGTCAGGCAAGAAAACCATTTTGTTTTTTTTCTCTCAAAATTAAATAAAGGTCATGTTTATTACCAGTCAGGATGGAAATATTAATTCTTTAATAATGCTCATTTTGTCACCAAAATAAATTTTATACCATTTAATGTTGACAGGTACGCAGATTTGCACACAAAAGAAACCTCATTATAAGTTATTACGTTAATGCCACCACTGAACAAAGAAAAGATCTCTCCTGTGCAGAACTACTAAATACCTGAACACTTCATCCATCTACCTACCTGGGAGCTCAGCAGTGCTGACACCTCACTGTGGGCAAGAACCTCGAGCTGATTACTCACCACCTTTCAAGCACTTTCTATTGTATGATGAATCAAAACGGAGGTGTGTGACTTTCACACATGGATGACAGATCTTCTCTTGAAAGCTTTTATTTTGCCAATGTATCCAGAATCCTGGCATACTTAACGAGGAGGTGGGCGACCAGGTCCTGCATAATTCACCTTTAAGTGCTCATTTTAGACTATTTCAAAAAGCTGCGTCGTCCCCCTGTCACTGCGTTTTGTGCTTTCAAAGCTCTTTACTACATCAGCACATCCTTCAATTTCATGGCAAGGTTCACAAGACGAGAACGTGGAGCGAACAGCGGTGGCATTCACATTTGCTCCCTTTATCTTGTAAATAGAACTTTGAAAAAGTTTTATTATATCTTTTTGAAAAAAATGCAAAAAATATTTGTTAAACTGGACAGAAATCTAGGGAGCTTTAAAACTTGTTCTGCTTTCACTTGCTGCACTCTTATCAGTTACAATGTTCCCAGCTATGTCTGTGGACTATAAAACACCTCCTCCTATGCCAGAGAAGAGGCTAGGCTGAAAGGTATTCAATAGACCTGTCGTAGGGTGACAACATTTCCCCCTTTCACAGATCTAGTACAGTGTTGTCACCCTAGGACAGACAATACATCACTGGCAGAATCATCAGGTGAAAATGGGGGGGGGGGGGGGGTCTGAAAAAAATAAATACCGGTAAATAAAAACCACAACAGTCTACCAGTCCTACATTTATAGGACTGGTAGACTGCACTATATTACAGTGGGATAGATTTAAAGGAGCTTATCACCAACGTTTTAAATTTAAAAGAAACAATACAAACAACAAATGAAATCAGAAAACTAGAACTCCCCATTCCCACTATGACAACACCAGACATATGCATTTGCAGGCTGATTTGCTTCACGCATAGGAGGTCCATATATATCAATAAGCAGCTGTACATGAAACAAATGCAGAATAATAACTCATACACATTTCTGAGCTTGGAGCACCACACATTTTTTTACTGCATATTTTGCTGTGTGAATGTGGAACATGCATTTTTTTTTTTTTACACATTTCGTAATTGTGAATTTTATATGTTCAGTAAACGCTACAGTGTAAATGTAACCTTACTGCTGTCCAAGGTCAACTTTATGTGCCAACAATGTAAAATGCACTCAGTTTACCTTTTAATCTGAGCTGAATATAATAGTTAGTAGCAAATTACTAAACTCGTCACAGCGCTTCTGGGTTGGACTGTTACAGGTGGTTTGTTTTTACTGCTGTTTTGCACCTTCGGGTCCTTTCACAAGAGCGTTCCATTTGTTTTTTGGCCCCTTTCACACAGGCTGTCCGATCAGGTACGTCTGTCAGTTTTTCAGGTGGACATTATCGGTCCCTCCATTCACCCCTATGGAGCAGCGGATGTCAGCGGTGACTTGTCCACTGACATCTGCTGTTATCTGATCCAGTCCGTGAAATCCATCCTATCCAGATCCATCAAACTGATTAAAACGGACAGGTGGTCAGTTTTCACCTGATTTCCCCATAGAGGAGAGCGGGACTGTGTCAGAGCGGAGATGGACCTGTCATCCGCATGCTCAATGGAGCGATCCCCCGCTGAGCAAACGGATTCCTTCCCACAGAGGCGCCCGTGTGAAAGGGGCATTTCAAAAAAATCAGATCAGGTTGGTTCAACAGTTCATGCATCCACTACCAATGTAAAAAAAAGGACTATTTGTCCCTTTACATCCCTTTTTCTTCGGTTCCATTTTTTTTTTTTTATGGAAGAAATATAGGGCATTGATCTGTTCCAAAAAATGGATGTTGACAGAAGCAGATGTAAATAGACGATCGTTTGCATCCGTTTTTCAATAGAGATGTATCGACATCTGTTCTTCACCCATCAACAGATGGATTAAAAAAAAAACAGACAAACGTAATTCCCGTGTGAAAAGGGCCTTCCTCTGTCCAGAGGATCACACCCCTTATTTTGAGCATCCAGGGGCAGTTAGCCAAAATCTCCCTAATGAGTTTGCACAGACAGATGTCAGAAATGTTAACTCTTCCCCACTCTATCCCAAACTGAAAAGGCTGGTAGACTCTCAGGCCTCTTTCATACGGGCCGGATCTGTTTTTTTCTCAGCAGGGGATCCATCCGCTGATCCCCCCCCACCGCTGAGCGGAGCGGCTGGACGCAGAAAAAGCCCGCTCTGCTCTATGGGCAGTCGGATGTAAATGGCCTGGCTGACCGTTTACACCCAACTGCCCTCCGATCCAGTCAGATGGGAGGGAAACGAATCCCCTTCCATTTGTTTTTGCTGGATTGGATCAGCCCCGGAGGTAGCCGGGTGTTAAGAGACACAAGTCTGTTTACATCCAACTGCTTATAGAGGAGAATGGAGGGTCAGATCGGGTCCGTCTGAAAAACAGGCAGAACTGATCAAACCGCTCGCGTGACCGGTGTCTAATGCTTGCCCTGTATTTACAGGTACAACTCCAGGGCCATTTCAGAGATATGAATAATGCTATAAACACACTTTCATAATTTAGCTGATCATTTTCCTATGTATTATTGAAATCGTAATAAAAAGCCCCCTGATCATTTTACTAGTCTAGGTAGATTTTAACAGCATCAATTTTACAGTTGGTCTTGTTTCCGATGATGAATAACAGACAATTTCCCTTTCTCAGTTTCATGCAAATGAGGCCTTGTTCATGCGCTCTCTGGCAAGCTCCCAAACAATGCATTTCTTGGCAAAGGGCTCTAGATGACCCCATCTTCCAGCTCCATGGCAGTTGCACAATGCACAGCTCCTCATCACATGACCCTGGTTTTCAGCTAGTTTGCAGGTGATGAATTTTCTGTCTGGATCTCAGACAATATTGTTGCTGAAGATGTGATTATAGATTCATAAGTTGTTAGGCCATTTAGGTAGTTTAATTAAAACTTGGCACGCGTACAGAAAATAAAATTTAACGTGAACAGGAAGAATACGTGCGAATCATAGAAAGTGCGGGCTAATTGTTCCCGCTCCTTGATTGATACTTAGGGGCAGAGAGGTCACGGTTCTCACTGACAGAAACTAAACGTAATCCTGAGAATTTGCACCGCCGTGCCAGATCCTCCGGAGGCCGTGCAGGCTGGGAGCTAGTACATGCAGCTTGATGTATTTTACAGGGTCACCGCTAAGCCCACAGCTGGCTATATATTTAAATATATATATCCACTATGCCAATTCTATGTCTTGAATACAAGAAAAAAAATATATATATATTGTACAATAAAGCAAAGCCCCAGAGGAAAAAAATGCTGGTATATAGCCCTTACCCTATATTTTAAAGGAGCAACTCCCAGAAAGAAATACAATCAACGCAAAACTTCTATTTTATTAAGAAATAACAGCCCATTCACATAAAGTTTAGTAAATTTCATTGCAGATTTTTAAATCAGCCATAAATGGAGCGATTTTTTTTCCTACACCACCAGTTGCAGTAAAGAAAATCGCTCGATTCCCCCATCAAGACAGTCAGTGTTGATGGGGGAATCCCTCTCGCACAGCCATTGTGTTCTCCCGGCAGGGTGGGCAAGGGGAGCCGTCCCTGCAGGGAGAACACAGTGATTACTGCTAGCGGCTATATTAGCCACTATCAATATTTGCATGTCAAATCCGACAGGCTAGTTGTTGGTTGATCGATCGATTGACTTGGGATAAATACATGGTTTGAATCTCAGCTGGTCCCTGCTGAACCAGCCAAGATTTGAGCCGCCTATGGCCGGCTTTACTTGCTTTGTTCGAGGGATATGGACACAAGCAGTCGAGCAAGCTTCAAATGGGTGCTGAGAGGGAGGGACCTAGCAGTAGTCACATGATAAGCCCCAGTGTTTCAGAAAACACTACAATGGCGCAGGCACAGTGGTGTAGTGGGTAGCACTCTTGCCTAGCAGTAAAAAAGGGTCGCTTCCCAAATCCCAACCACAACACTACCTGCCTGGGGTTTGCATGTTCTCCCTGTGCCTGCGTGGGTTTCCTCCAGGTACTCTGGTTTCCTCCCATACTCCAAAAGACATGCTGGTAGGTTAATTGGCTTCTGTCTAAATTGGCCCTAGTATACGAATGTGAGTTAGGGACCTTAGGTTGTAAACTCCTTGAGGGTAGGGACTGATGTGAATGTACAATGTATATGTAAAGCACTGCGTAAATTGATGGTGCTATACAAGTACCTTGAAAAAATAACATTTAAAAAAAATCCCTGGTATCCCTTTAGCAGAGTTAAAGTTGAAATCTCAGCTAACATCTCACACAGTTGTAATACATAAATGAGGGCTGGATCACCCGTCTATTTTTTTTCTCTCCACCGAATCCTCAGATTTACTTCTGTACTGCCAGGCTATACTGGGCAGCCTGATGACATAACCTTTTTTGTGATTGGCTAGTGAAACCACAAAATCTCACCCTTCTCTCCCAATGACAGCATGTATATACAGTACCTTAATCCTAGCGCTGCCCCCATCTCTGCCACACTACAGTAAAGGCCCCCCTTGCAGGTTTAAGACGTAATATTCACTCCATACTTGCACATTATGTTAGACTTACCTTTGGAACGAATCCCTCTAGCGGCGCCCTGCCAACGCTAACAGGGGTTTCTTCACCCGGTCTTCTTCGGGGTTCGCAAGCTCCGGCCATCTGATAGGCCGGAGCCACGATGACATCACTCTCGCGTATGAACGCGGGGGCCCCGGCACGGCACAGAGCTCTGAATGACGGCACAGGTTCTGTTCCTTCAGAGAGCATGCGCCGATGATGTCATTGGTTGCTGATCACTGGAATATCTCCTAAACAGTGCACGTTTATGAGATATTTATTTTACTTACAGGTTTATTATAAGCTTACATGTAGGTGAAAATGGCACAAAAAGGGTTTACTACCACTTTAAGGCCGAATACAATAAACCAAAAGTCAGAGCTCAGGATCACTGAATATGTAACACAAACTATCTACAGACATGTGGAACATAATCAATATATACAAACTGGGGATAAGAAGAAATCTACAGACACCATGTACATTTGCCATGGTTACAACATACATTTTAAAAAAATTATGAATCTGAAAAAGACGTCCCAAAGCGGGAATTAGTATCCAGGTTAAATTTATTCCAATATAAATTAGGAGCTTGAGGAGCCAGAAAACAGCCTCTTCATCAGAGCTTAAAGGTGGAGAAAGATTTATGTCAGACAAAATAAGGTGCGAATTATACACCCTGATTATTGCTAGGGGCTGTAACAGCTGTTAGTAATAAATCGCATTTAGAATTCAGTAGGCTGATTGTACCTCAGTTGATTAACTTGGATGCAGTCAGCCTGCCCATACATGGTTCGAATCTCGGTCGGTCCTGCGGAACCAGCCAAGATTCGAACAGTCTATGGTCAGTTTAAAGTGGAGTTCCACCCAAAAATGGAACTTCCGCTATCCGGAAGTTCCATGTGACTCGCGCATGCGCAATAGGGAACCGGGCTGTGAAGCCGCAAGCTTCACCTCCTGATGCCCTTACTTAAGATGCCTCCACCCGGAGCTGAGGGACGGGTCAGCTTGGGGTGAGGACACAATTATAAAGCTTCCTGTACATGTTAACAATCTTAATAAAATCATCCTCAGTACTAGAGATCAGAAGTGAAGCAATAAAACGGTTATCCAGAATCCTCCAGGGAAGCTCACAGTGCCATATTTTTATATTGTTTCTCAAAGGTATCTCCTAATGTGTCTTAATGATAACAATTATACATCTGCTGCTGATGACCTATCCCTGGTTGGGAAGCACCCCCGCCTCTCGCCTTTCATTAATTATGCACACTGCGAGAATGAGGAGACAATTCTCACCGTATGTGCGAGGAGTTGGAAATCTGTTGGATGACTGAGGAGAAGGACCTAGGTAACTCCCTGCTGTAGGATCTGCTAGGCCATATTAGGGGCCTTGTTAACGCTCTCAGTATAGTGAACAGATGCTCAATGAAAACTATACGAGCCACGAGCCCGAGCACGTGTGCGCGCTTCATAGAGACACGCAGCAAAAAGAAGCAGACGCACATTAATCATTTAAGCTGTGCTTGAGATGGAGGTAGAAGTAAGGAGACAGGCTGTCAGTATTTTTGCACAGTACTGCTGATAATGTGTATAAATCCTGCTGACCCTCCACTAACAAATGCACATCCTATGGTGACTTGGACACAGATCAAGGACAGCTCGGTTCTTATAGCGAGACCTGCAGCTTCTTCCAGCATGAATACATTTTGTTATCCAAAAAATGTACACACAGGTCCTACTGCCTGCATTGTATCCATACAAATACATCCCAGCAGATCTTTCAAATACTCCCAGGTAAAGCTGGCCATAACACTGTGTTGAACGGATTCCGCCATCCACACAAGCAAAGTGAATGGGGGAATCCCCCCTGCTGCTGGGATTCCTCCACTGTCAGAATAAACGCATCCATACTACATCCAATTGGCTTCAGCGTGGATCAACCAAGCTCATTCTAAAGATCGACTTCTCTCTTGCGGTTACAGGGATGAGACCGACCATTTAAAACTGGCAGGGATGTTTAATGTGATCAGCTTTTATTTATTTGATGTAAAACCTTTATCCCAGAAGGAAAAAGAAAAAGTTGTTGCTGTAACTGATTATAAAGTATTAGCTAGAGTTGAGCTTCAGATTGTTAGTGTATTTTAACCTGCTAGTACTTCTAACACTACCTACCCCTCAGACTGACAAATATGCCCCCTGTGCTTCTTCATCCAGAGCGTGGGCACTTTAATACTGAAGGTGCGTTACTGGCCAGATCACCAGGTAAAAAACCGGGGGAAAGGTCTAAGGGCCAGTTCACACAACATCCAGTCCAGTGTTCATCAAAAACGCATTGAGAGTAAGTTATATGGTTGTCATTGGCATAGTTCACACCAGTGCCTGCAGTTTCAATGTGTTCCAGTTCCAGAAAAAAAAAAAAGTAGATCATGTTGCATTTTTGCTGCACTGGACTGTACTGGAATGCTGTAAAACTTATCAAAAAACGCTCTGGAGCGCACAAAAGAATGCACTGGAACACACATGTCCTTATTTAAGGTTAAAGAAAAAAAAAAAGGGGGGAAAATGTACTGGACTGCATCAAAAGCGCACCAAAAATGCATCAAAAAAGCACTGGAATGGATTAAAAAGGCGTCAAAACTGCGCATGCAGAAAAGCATCTGGAACATATCCGGACTGTTTCTATGGTGTGAACTGGCCCCTAAAAGAAGAAAACAAACGCAGCCACCACATCTGATTAGTAAGCTGCAATATGATACATTTTTGGTTATGGATGTAATACCGCTTTACATCCAGGACTTGGTAAATTGCAAAATAATAAAGGTTTGCTTTTGGGTAGAATACTGCTTTAAGTCAGAATTGTCCAAAAGCACACCTGTCATGGATCACATAAAGCAGTTGGGGGAATTGTTACTTTTTCTTGACTTGGAATTTAGGAATGGATCTTTATATGCTGCCAAATATTGCAAAAACAGGTGTTCTAAAAAGGACAGAAAGAAATATAACTATGAAAAATATATTTTACTAAATGGCAAAAAAAAGTCATTTGGGAGAGCTTATCTTTTAGTATTATCACAGTTCGGAGAAGGTAAAATCAGGAACACACGCTCACTAATATCTTTTTGCACAAAGTCAGTTCTATCTAAAAGCACATTTACTGTAAGGGGTGAAGCTTTAGAGGGTTCTCCAAAGAACATTAGAGCAATTATTGCCTTAACTGCTTTGTTAAGCATCCCTCTGTGAAAAACAGCTGTTAAAATCATCAAGCATATTTTTAATGCCAGACGTGGCATTATGAAGATGTAAATGCCGAGTTGGAGAGAGGTCGTCTCAGCTGAACGTTGCAGAACAATTGCAGGCTGAGAAAACGTAACCTCTGTCATTTACATCTTTTCTACTCTGAGAAGTTCCCATTGAACAAAAAAAAAATAAAAATAAAAGTCAGACAAGGAAGAGGAAAAAAAAAAGACTGATCCTGGTACAGCCTGTGCCTGTTCTGTAGCCAAAAATACCGAGCAGCATGCTTTGTGACTGACTCCCTGTGTAAAGCAGAATACCTTTGTGACCACAACATCCTCCCACACTCTGTACTCTACAAATCGCTAAGTCTGAGGTCACCACCTACTCAGAGCAGCCAAAACCCACTTCAAAACTTTGGTTACTGCTTTTCACCTTGCTCTACGTAAACCCACTGCGGTAATTGCCGGGGCGATAGCACTTCGGAATGTAAAGCATTTCCTTAAAAAAGTAACCATTTACCAAGTACATGCGTGGGAGGAACTCCTTTAGTCATCTCTGCCGTTACAGTGAAGACCACAGGATTTCTGAAAATGGTTAGTGGAAGAGAATCTACCTGCCCAAAACATCTGTGGGTCATCCATATAGAGAAGGCGGGCACCAGACTTCATAGGTGGCAAAAATCACCTTGCTGCCTGCCGAGAACACCAACTGCTGATCCATCTGAGTGTGCAGGTCTGATATTCTAACCCAACTAAAAGGGGGGGGGGGGGGGGGGGCTACACTGCAAAGCAAGGATCGGCCAATATTCACTTTTTTTGTAGTACCAGTATCGGGCACAAACGTACCCGATATTACAGATATTGCTGCAAAGGGTTTGACCAGGGTGATGCATATCACCCCGGTACCGTTCTTTAGAGCGGACGGTCGGCTTTATTGTAATAAGAACCAATGCGGCTCAGCAGGCGCTCGGCTGTTATTACAAGAAACAAGAGGGGACGCGCCCCCCCCCCCCCCCCCCAAGCACGCTGCTCGTCCGGGCTTTCCCAACCCACCGGGAGGCCCGAGCAACCACGTCCGCCGGCTGGCCGAAGACCCGAACAAAGCATCAGCGAGTTTCGGATCTAGTAACCAGGAAGCAATGTCATGACATCACTTCTGGATTATTGGCATCTTAAAGGCGCCAGTGTAAAAAAATATAAAGTATTAAAAAACGCTGATCTTGACGTTTTGAATACTTTCAAGTGCAGAGGAGGGGTTTGGGAGACCCGATCCCTCCATAAAGAATACCTGTCACTGCCTATTACTGTCACAAGGGATGTTTACATTCCTTGTCACAGCAATAAAACAGTGATAGGTAAAAAAAAAAGTGTAAAAAAAATGTTTTAAATGTTCAGAATATCGGCACACAATATCGGCTATAGGCCTGAGAGGTGGCCGAAATATCGTTTTTCTGTGCCGATACAATACCGATATCGGTTGATCCCTACTGCAAAGTCACACAACAAGAAGCTGCCACCTTCACCGACATACATGTTAGGATCTTGCAGGGTCAAGACACAAAATCAGTGTTCCCACCCCTAAGAAATGTTTGCCAGGAACTACGTTGTTTTTGTAACAGCCAAGGTTATGCCAAGGCTCACCTTGCTCCTCTGAGTCTGGGGTCAGGACAAGGGGATTCAAGACAAAGGGTTTTATACTCATTGTGGAACCTAAGGGGTTAATCCTTTGCATTGTGTATAAAGGCTGTTTGAACCAGTCTCTTAGATCCTCCTCTTCCACTGTCTCAAAAAAAAAAATAACCTGATATTTACAGAGCAGGGGGACGGGCTGCACATGCTCAGTTTGGTGTGTATTGCTAGAGAGTTTTTTCTTTTCTTGGGAGAGTGCATGTGATCAGCACAGGGCCAATCAGCACTGTCCAGACAGTATCAGTGCAGTATGAATACTCCTCCTACAAAGGTTTACTAGGAACTGATAGAAGTCACAAGACTAAGGTTTAATAACGCTTTAAGGCCTTATGCACTTTGAACATTTTTGCAGCAGTTTCTAAGGACGTCAGGCGGTTTGTTGGTTATTTTTCCTGCCTTTAAACTCTTCTGCATGTTGTATCCATGCAGACATGGGTTTTGGCAGAATTTAGTGGTAGAAGCTTTTAGCCTAGCTTCATTGGTACTATTTGGCACGCGATTTGTATAGACATCTGTGCAGGAACCCGCTCAGATGTCTGTCAAATCGCCCCCAAAGTCAGACTGCATTGCCGGGTTGAAATCGTGGGAGTTCAGCTAAACTCACAAGATTTTTTTCTAACCCACAGCAATGTGAACCTAGGCTGAGAGGCAGAAAAAAAAAACCCTGCCAGTGTGTCCAGGACCAGCAGAGGTTTGGCAGGAAAAAAAAAACACTTCACGCTTGTCAATGCGTCTAAATGTGTGTAAATGCCAGGCGCGTTTAGCGCTTGAGCGTTAAAGTGGTTGTAAACCCCAACACATGAGATAAATTTGGGGGGGGGGGGGGGGGGCTTCTAATGTAGCTTGTCTATTCAGAACACAGTTCTTCTGCTTTGTGGGAGGAGGTGTGCGCGCCTTACCCCCAATCAGCTCTCACATACTAACTGCAGCCTCTCAGCCCCCTCTGTGCTCCTGACAGATGAAGAAAGATTTTTACCACAATCTGCACTTTGAAAGGGGTGTAGAAAGCAGAAGATTGCAGATAAATAAAAACTTATGTATGAGGATTTGTTTAATCTCCGTGTATCATCTGAGGCTGTTCAATTCACTGGGTATATGTGAGGGTTTACATCCACTTTAACTCCAGTGGTTAAGCCAGAATAAATTATTCCATTTAAATGAACGCCAAAACTCTTGACGCTTGTAAATGCACCTAAACACACTTTTACAAGCATCAGGCGTTCTTTCTGACAGAAAAGCTGCTGTCAGGAGGAAAAACTTCAAGGAGAGTTTGAAAAACATTTGTATTTTATCTATTTAGATGCCTGTCTAGCACTTAAGGTTTAATGTTGCAAACGATATAAACACATATAAGCCCAGTGGGACAGTTGTGTTAGGGACATTCAGCTTGCTTTTCTGAAATAAAGAACCTTGCAGTTGAAGCATTTATGCATCAGACATGGGAGGGGCGTTTATTTTGTTGAAATGCTAGCTAATGAAAGACCCCCAACTGCCCATCTTTGGCCACATGTGATAACTCATCCCTACTAAATTACTCTCTACTGTGTGTAGACACAAAAATATAAACTTCAATACTACCATACAGTTGGCTTTGTTTGTTTTTTTTCCCAAAAACACTAACCCACAATAATTAAAAGGGGAACACATTACATTCAAAACAAAATGCTTAATATTTACAAATACAAATGATTGGTAAAATAATTGCTGCAAAGTGCTCCATATCAGGCTTCCATCGCCATCTAGTGGAACTACTAAAAACTGCAACGACATCATATATATATATATATATATATATATATATATATATACACACATACATACATACACACGTCTGTGGCACAAGACTAATGCCCCGTACACACGGTCGGACTTTGTTCGGACATTCCGACAACAAAATCCTAGGTTTTCTTCCGACGGATGTTGGCTCAAACTTGTCTTGCATACACACGGTCACACAAAGTTGTCGGAAAATCCGATTGTTCTGAACGCGGTGACGTAAAACATGTACATTGGGACTATAAACGGGGCAGTGGCCAATAGTTTTCATCTCTTTATTTATTCTGAGCATGCGTGGCACTTTGTGCGTCGGATTTGTGTACAGACGATCAGAATTTCCGACAACGGATTTTTTTGTCAGAAAATTTTATATCCTGCTCTCAAACTTTGTGTGTCGGAAAATCCGATGGAAAATGTGTGATAGAGCCTACACACGGTCGGAATTTCCGACAACAAGGTCCTATCACACATTTTCCGTCGGAAAATCCGACCGTGTGTACGGGGCATAAGTCTTGCAAAGAGACTTCAACCAATACAAATCTGCCCTTCGAAAATACTACTCTTTTCTCCACACTGCCAAGCAGACCTATTTTACAACTCTTATTAACACCACCTCATCCAGTCCCCTTAAACTCTTCTCTACTTTCAACTCTCTACTTTGTCCTCCAGCCACTGACTCACTCACTACCCAGGAGATTGTCAATCACTTCAAAAACAAGATTGATACAATCTGTGATGGAATCTCAACTCTACAGGTATCTCCCCCAGTTAAGACCCCATGTCAATAGGTACAATTGACACTCCCCTTATTCAAATCTGCTACTACACACGAGGTTGCTAAACTCCTTTCTAACGCCCACCTAACTGCCTGTCCTCTGAACTCTATTCCCTCTCAAATACTACGGTCGCCCTCTGACTCTATCCTACACTCTCTAAACCACATCTTCAATCCCTCCCTCACCTCTGGCATCTTCCCCAATGCTCTAAAACATGCATTGGTTACCCCCATACTTAAAAAGCCGTCCTTGGACCCTACCAATCTTAACATGCGCCCTCCTTGCTCCCCTTTTCCTCTAAACTCCTTGAACGCCTGGTTTACAACCGAGTGACCACCTCATTAAGAATAACCTTCTGGATCCCCTTCAATCTGGATTTTGCCCTCAACACTCCACAGAAACTGCTTTTTAAAACTCACAAATGACCTACTAACTGCGAAAACCAACGGACACTATTCTGTACTCCTAACTTCTGGATCTTTCAGCTGCCTTTGATACGGTTGACCACCCCCTCCTCCTCAAAAAACTTTACTCCCTCGGCCTCCGTGACTGTGCTCTTCAGTGGCTCTCATCCTACCTATCCCAACGCACATTCAGTGTCACTTACAATTCTACTTCCTCCACTCCTCTTCTCTGTCGGGGTCCCCCAAGGTTCTGTTCTTGGACCTCTTATTTTCCTTGTCAAAAGAAGTTTATTGAGTATACAATATTATAAAGATACATAAAGTAAGTTTACAAGGATCTATAAAGTAAGCTCATTGTTTTACAGTAGGGTTTATATAGGTAAATATCATGAAATTTCAAATATTAAACATTGGGTTCACGTAAACCTAAATTAAAGATATATATCATTTCCTTAGTTACTTTTGTAGGTATTTAAATGATTTATTCCTACTATATACATATTGTTTACAAGTAGAGTGTATATAGGTCAAATAAATTCTGATAATGAGCTTTAATCGTAAGGTGGAGAAAAGGAAAGAGAAAGAAGAAAAAGGGTTGAAAGGTAGAGGTATGGTCCACAAGGTTGTCCCGCTCGTCAGTTTATTATTCTTTTTAGTTCTCTTTGAAGCCTTAGAATGGGTGTCTCTGTAAGTCATTTAATCTGTCACCATGGCAACAGGACAGAGTCATTGAAGTTTGACAGGAACTGTTTTATCCAAGGATGCCAAAGTTTTTCAAATTTTGGAATTTGATTTTGATCGATGGCTATCATCTTAGCATGGGACATTGTATTATTCATTCTGTGAATTGTTTCTGCTAGTACCAATGTAGGAGATTTCCATGCCTTGGCCACTGTTTGTTTTGCAGCCGTTATTAGTTGGATCATAAGTTTGAATTGAGAGAGTGTTAACCATTCCGGTTTTAGATTAAGTAAAGTTATATATGGATCTGGTTGTATTATTTTTTTAAATATTTTAGATGCAATCACGAAGACTTCCTTCCAGAAGGTTTGGATTACTGGGCACGTCCACCATATGTGTAAATATGTGCCTATTTCTGGGCATCCTCGAAAACAAAGAGCTGAGGTATTAGATGAATATTTTGCCACTCTAGCGGGTACAAGGTACCAGCGAGTTAGGACTTTATAATTTGTCTCCAGTGCTAAGATGTTGGGTGAAGATGACTTAGATGTGAGCCATATGTTAGACCAGTCCGTGTCTTCTAAAGTTCGTCCCAGGTCCTCCTCCCACCTCTGAACGTAAGAGGGTCTATTAAGATTTGCTACTCCATATAATTGATTATAAAGTGATGAAATTGTACCTTTAGCAAATGGATCTTTTGTACAGATTGATTCAAAAATGGATAATTGGGATAATGGTGTATCCCCCTTTAGGAATGGTGTATAGAAATTTTTGATTTGGAGATATCTAAATATCTCAGAGTTTGGTAGATCATATTTTTCTCTAAGCGATGGGAATGAAAGGAATGATTTAGATGCTATGAAGTCATTTAGTGTCTGAATGCCTGATGTTGTCCAAGCTTTAAAAGAATTTGGGTAGATCCATGCCGGATAAAAGGCCGGATTTCTGATAAAAGAAAGGAGAGGATTGTGTGGAGATTGTAACTGATATTTGGTTTTTAGTTTATCCCAGAGAGATAAGAAGTGTTTAGTTATGGGATTATGAATTTTAAAGGGGTCTTTAGGATCAAGCCATAATAAATTTGATATTATTAGAGGGTCATTTTCTGAAGCCTCTATAAATACCCATAATGGGATTTCCTGTTTTGCATGGTATTTGGACAGACTGGCCAAATGTGCTGCTCTGTAGTAGTTAGTAAAATTAGGGTATCCCAGGCCTCCTTTATTTTTGGGAAGATGTAGTGTGTGTATAGGTATACGTGGTTTAGAAGAGCCCCATATAAACGAAGTTGTTCTTTTTTGTGCTATTCTCAAAAAATAGGAAGGAATTGGAATAGGGAGGACTCTGAATAGATAAAGCAATTTGGGTAGAATAGTCATTTTGATTGCATTAATCTTCCCTATCCAGGATAAAGGAAGTTGCGACCATTGTTTTATTAGATTTGTGATCTGTCTTAATACAAGAGGATAATTGGTTGAGAATAAGTCAGAATGAGATGCTGTTAAATGAATTCCAAGATATGGGATTGATTTTTCTGCCCATGTGAATGGGAGTGCAGCCCTAGCCGGGATCAATTCCATGTTTGTGAGTGAAATATTAAGCACTAGGCATTTCTTAGGATTAATCATAAGGCCGGATAGGGCTGCAAATCCATCAAGAGCTGGTATTAAGTTAGGACCAGAGATCTGTGGTGATGATAGAAAAAGTAATATATCCTCTGCAAATATACATAAATTTGTGTGTAATACCTCCTACTTCAATGCCAGTTATAGTTTGGTTTGTTCTGATGTATTGGGCCATGGGTTCGAGTATAAGGGCAAATAATAAGGGAGATAATGGGCAACCCTGTCGGGTACCTCTTTCGATATTAAAGGCTTCAGATTTGTATCCAGCATATTTTATATAGGCTTTGGGTTTATTATATAATGCTTTGATCCATGTTAAAAAGTGGGGTCCAAAACCCCATTTTTGTAATGAATATTGCATATATTGCCAGGATACTGTGTCAAATGCCCTCTTAATATCGAGAGATAGAAAACATAAAAGGGATTTTCCGTTTTTTAGCAATATGTGCCAATAACACTGCCCTGCGTATATTATCGCCTGCCTGTCTATTTGGCATGAAGTCTACTTGATCTCTATGTATTAATTTTCCTATAATGCTATTGAGGCGTTTTGCTATTATTTTTGCTAATAATTTAATATCGAGGTTTAACAGAGAGATAGGCCGATAATTCACACAGGAAGTATCATCAGAAAGGGGTTTTGGGATCATACAAACAATTGCCATTAGTGTTTCTTGCCGAAAAGAATGTCCATCTAGAAGTTTGTTAAAAGTTTCAGTGAGAATGGGAGAGAGTATTTCTGAGAATGTTTTATAGTATAAAGCCGAGTAGCCGTCTGGGCCTGGTCTTTTGTTAAGTTTTAGGTCTTTTATGGCGTTAGCAACTTCATCTATAGTTATAGGCTCATCCAAACTGCTTTTTTGATTCTGAGATAACTCAGGTAAGGTTATTTTTGAGAAGAAGGATTCAGCCTCTGTAGGATTAAATTCATTGTTTGTCTTGTATAAAGTTGCGAGATGTGAGTGAAATTTATGGACTATTTTAACTGAATTACAAGTGTAAACATTTTTTGATAATTTCAAACGTATTGGTTTGAAAGATTTGTTAGTTGAATTTAATGCCCGAGCCAAATATGTACCTGGTTTGTTTGTATTCATGTAGAAATTGTGTTTGGAGCGTTTGAGGGATTTATCAACTGACTCAGTGAGAAATAGATCGTATTCCAATCTAGATTTTTCCAGATGAGATTTTGTACTCTGAGATGGATTATCTTGAAATGATATGTAGGCTGCATTAAAATTGAGTTCTAGTTTTTT
Source organism: Lithobates septentrionalis (assembly GCA_037952835.1). Taxonomy (NCBI): domain Eukaryota; kingdom Metazoa; phylum Chordata; class Amphibia; order Anura; family Ranidae; genus Lithobates; species Lithobates septentrionalis. The sequence continues at coordinate 9,694 of JBBDGP010001337.1, read as the reverse complement.
TGCTAGATTTTTGCGTTCCCGTTTAAATAGTGCCATTTGTCTTTGTATTGTACCACGCAAGACAGGCTTATGAGCTTCCCAGAGTGTTATTGGGGAGATGTCTGTTGTATTATTAATTGATATGTATTCCTTTAAAGCTTGTTCAATGGCCATCTGATGTAGTGGGTGTTTGAGCATTATGTCCGGTAAGTACCACGTTGGGTCATGCGCTTTTGGTATGGCTGAGGCTATAGTAGTGTATACTGCATCATGGTCAGACCACGGAATCGGAATTATATCTGATGCAATAATTTCTGGTATCATTCCTATTGTTAGAAAAATATGATCTATTCTGGTGAAGGTTTGATGAGGGTGCGAGAAATAAGTGAATTTCTTTTTCATTGGGTTACTTTCTCTCCACGAATCTACCAGATTGTATTTGGAAAGAAGTTGAGAAAAAGGTAATCTAGAGGTTATTTTGGATGGTGTAAAAGGTGATTTATCTAGAAATGGGAGGAGGACCTGGTTCGAATCCCCACACATTATCACTGTTCCTATTTTGTGTGTATTAATCACTTGTAATATATGTGAGAGGAATGGTGTAGGTTGTTTGTTAGGAGCGTAGTAGGAAATCACCGTGATTGCTGTATCCATTATATAACCCATGAGTATCAGGTATCTACCTTCTGGGTCTTTAATTTCTGATGATAAGGTGAATGGTGTGGATCGGTGAAATGCAATTAGAGTTCCCCTTTGCTTGGTACAGGCAGAAGCCGTGTAAATTTGTTGATAAAAAGGAGAAATATATTTTGGAGTAGAATCTTTGGTGAAGTGTGTTTCTTGGAGGCATACTATGTGAGCCTTCTTGTTATGAAAAGTACGGAAGGCTTTGGTCCTTTTTTGAGGGACATTTATTACCTGAACATTCAGGGAAAGTATATTCAGTGGTGCCATGGCAACAGATCAAATAGTTTTGACTTACTTTTTGTTATGCAGAGCTGACTGCGCAGATCAACCTGTGTGGACTGAAGAGATGAATAGATAGAAAAGAAACCAGTGAATTCTGGAGTAAAGAGTAAACAAAAAACATATGAGATTAGATGATACATTGTATAAATTATTTTTTGCAAGTAATCACAATTTACCCGTGAAAGAGAATAAATATCTCTCTCAGGGGAATAAGTGCCTTCGTCACACTCCCACATAATATGGTTGGGAGAATGAGGAGGGCTAATGGGGGTACACGGATCTTCCTCTTACAGGAGAGAAGTGCTATGTCAAAAGACATCAAAATTATGTTTCATTAATTGGAGTGCAGAATATAGTTTTTGTTGAAATTATTTATTCCAGGGTGGTTGTATATGGTTAGTCTTGCCCTAGGCTAAAGAATTCAGTTAGAAAGGTACTGTTAATAACTTTGGTATTGATGAAGATAGTTTGAATTATTTTGGGATTTTAACCCTTTTAGAGTAAACAATTACATATTTTATTCATATGTAACTGTTTAGATATGTTAACTCATAAAATTGAGGTTGTATTGCTTCAGATTAGAATAAACAAAAACATAATTCTAGGAACTAGTTAGGTAATAATATATTTGTTTTAAGAAAAGAAAGAAAAAGCTTCCATTACTTCTGGATTATTGAACATATTTGTCCTAAAAAGTAATAAATCTATTGTTATTACCTGATAATATATAACTGAACAAGAATTTCCTTATTTCACTTATATATTCTAAGGCTATATGAATCAGAATTAATAAGAAATATAACTGGAATGTAACATGATCCCACACAGTGTGTGACTATCAGAATGCAGTTACATTCAGTTATAAATATATGTTTTTTATAGAGAACCATCTCTTAGTAAAATAAATGAAGAGATATCAGGAATTAGGATGTCAGTCCATTGAATCTTCTTGGTCCATGGATGATGTGGCATAACGGCCTCTTTTGTGAGAATGAGGATTCCCATTTTGTTCTGAAATTTTCTGAGTGCTCCCTGAAGGTGAAGATGATGTCATTCTTCTGCGTGTGGGAGAGTTGCTGCTTGTGGGTTCTGTCAGATTTAATTTTAAAAGGGTTTGTTGTAGTTCATCTGCTGATCTGCTTCTGTAAATTGTACCTTGGTAGTTAAATCTGACTGAAAAGGGGAAGCCCCATTGATACATAATGTTGTGGCGTTGCAGTTCCATTAGTTGGGGTTTCATGGATCGTCTTTTAGTAATAGTAAGTTGGGATAGGTCAGCAAAAATTTGATAATTATGTCCTTGAAAATTAAGTTCCTTTTTTTCTCTTGCAGCAATTAGTATTTGTTCTTTCGTTCTGTAATAATGAAATTTTGTGATTATATCACGTGGGGGTCCATCTTTCTTTTTGGCTGTGAGGGCTCTGTGTACTCTATCCAGTTCTAAACGTTCAATAGGGATATCTGGCTTTAGTTCTTGTAATAGAGCAGTAATAGTAGATTGCAGGTCTGTCAGTTTCAGGTATTCCCCTTATGCGCAAGTTTGAACGTCTGGCTCTATTTTCGTAATCTTCGAGCTTAGTTTGAAGTATTAAATTCTCTTCTTTTAATTGTTCCAATTCTGTTATATTTACTTGGGTTGTAATTTCAATTTCATCCATTTTTATTTCTAGGGCTGCAGTGCGGTTTCCCAGCTCTCTTATTTCTTTGGTTAGGCTTTTTGTTATTTGGTCTGAGGTTTGTTTTAAAGCCTTATGAAGCATCTTTTCAAATTGTAATAATATTACTGGGGATGCTGAGGAGTCTTGTGGAGAAGTTTGTGAGAGGATTTGTTCTGTATCTGACTCAAATGGAGAGTCTTGCTGTGACATTTTCTGTCTGTGAGAGCGCCCTGATGCTGTATCTTGTGAGGTGACTGGAGCTGCTTTAGTTGCAGTGAGTGCCTGTGAGCTCTTTGTGAGGTGATTTTTATTTCTGCCACGGTTTCCTCCCAGTACCATATTTCCTGCCCAAACTTTCACAGTTTGTTCCCTGGGGCATAAAGGTTCAAATGGATACCTTTTGAGCCTGCAGGCTCCGCTTTGTCCTTCTCTTCTCTCCTCAGCGGTGCAGAGCTCTAACAATGCATGTCTGCTCTGCTAGGCTCCGCCCATCTCCCTGTGGACCTCTTATTTTCAATCTACACCTCTTCCCTGGGTCAGTTGATAGCCTCTCACGGCTTTCAATATAATTTCTACGCTGACGACACACACATCTATCTCTCCACCCCTCAACTCACTCCATCAGTCTCCTCCCCCATCGCAAACTTACTAACAGACATATCTGTATGGATGTCACACCACTTCCTCAAACTCAACTTGTCCAAAACCGAGCTTATAACATTTCCTCCCCCATGTGCCTCTTCCCCTGACTTCTCTGTCAAGAGCAATGGCAAAACCATCCACCCGTCCCCACATGTCAGGGTGCTAGGTGTTATCCTGGACTCTGAACTCTCCTTTCGGCCCCAACTCAACCTCCGCAACATCTCTAAACTACGTCCCTTTCTAACCAATGAAACCACAAAGCTCCTGATTCACTCCCTGGTCATCTCTCGCCTTGACTACTGCAACTCCCTCCTCATTGGGTCACCTTTAAATAGACTATCCCCCCTTCAGTCCATCATGAATGCTGCTGCCAGACTCAACTCAACTTCGTTCCTCCCAAGACCTCCTGCTCTCTAGCTCCATCACCTCCTCCCATATTCGCCTCCAGGACTTCTCCCGAGCCTCGCCCATCCTCTAGAACTCCCTACCCCAATCTGTCAGACGGTCTCCAAATGTATCCACTTTTAGCCGATCCCTGAAAACTTTCCTCTTCAGAGAAGCCTATCCTGCCTCCATCTAACAACTGCATAATTTTCCCCATTAGCTCATCCCCCCCAGTTATTACCCTTTAGTATAACTTGACCCTCCCTCCTAGATTGTAATCTCTAACAAGCAGGGCCCTCTGATTCCCCCCTGTATTGAAATTGTGCTGTCTGCCCTAATGTTGTTAAGTGCTGCGCAAACTATTGGCGCTATATAAATCCTGAATAATAATGTGTGTGATAGATATATATATATATATATATGTATGTGTGTGTGTGTGTATGTGTGTGTGTATGTGTGTGTGTGTGTGTGTGTGTGTGTGTGTGTGTGTGTATGTGTGTGTGTATTTATGTGTGTGTGTGCGCGCGCATTTGTGTGTGTGTATATTTATTTATATGTGTGTATATTTATGTGTGTGTATATACAAGCCAATAAATCCTCTATTTTCAGAAATGAGTCTATATTTAAATAAGCCAATATTAAGAAACAATTTCTATAAAATGTAAACTTAAAGTGGTTGTAAACCCTTTTTAGAACTTGTACCTAAAAGGTAAGCCTAGAATAAGGCTTACCTATAGGTACTGTAAATATCTCCCTAAACGATACTTGGCTTGTAGTGTGCTGAGGATGTCATCAGTAAATGCGCTGTGAAGAAATGGCCCTCCGTACCGTATCTTTCTGAGCGAGTGGCGTGACTGGCGGCTCCGGCGCGCATACACGGAAGTGATGTGATGCGGCTCCGTGAGTCACAAAGCCGGAGTAAGTGGCCCCGGAAGGAAGAGGGGCGAAGATGGATGCGGCCTCCAGCATGGGCTTCGTTTGCGGGTAAGTGCCACATAATAGGCTAGTATGCGATGCATACTAGCCCATTATGCTTTTATTTTGCAGGGAACAAAAGAGGAAGTAAAACACATCAGGGTATACTTCCTCTTTAAAGGAAGGTGAATTTATAGCCCATAGCAGATTCTTTGGTTTTCAAACTGACTGCTTGCCTTATGAAATGCCTCTATGCTACGTTCCCACTAGTGTGACTTGTCACGTGACTTTGGACACAACGTTGCATGACAAGTCACAGCCCATTGATTTTGATGGCTCCCTTTCCAATCTATGCGACTCAAAGTTGCAGCAACTGCAACTACTTTTATGCGAGATTCTAGCAACCAGAGTGCCAGAGAGTGTAAAGTGGCATCAAGGTCGCACTTAAAATTGCGAGAGTGGTAAGGGAGCCTAAAAGTTTTACATGACTGCAATAAACTTAAATTCCACTAGATGGCAGCATTGGCCATCAATTTTGTGTCAGTCTCAAAACCATAAAAATCTATCTGGTACTAGTCTACACAGACAGTGCCACCGGAAATATACTGTATTATGATCCATACTATTTGGGAAGCATAGGTTATATATTATTATTTGAAGATAATATACCTGAAGATGCAGGATTCACATTAAAGAAAAAAAAAATACAAAAGTGGCCACAAGGGGGCATGTACAGACCACGTCCTATATGGCAAATGAAAAACAAACACCTCACCTGTCCAAGCCCTATATATGCAAATTAGCATAAAATTAGGGCAGTTTTGATATGCTGCATACAAAATTGCAGTTTATAAAATAAAATAAAAAAATCTAACAAACAGAAGCATAATAATGCTTAACAAACTTGAGACCTTTGAAAACTTAACAGTCATGGCAGAGATACGCAGAGCTTGTGCAGAGTGTATGATTAAATGACACCGCAGTGACCCCTGACATTAATTTCCACTAGACAGTGAAGAGAGAAGATTACAGCTGACATTTCCAATCAAAAGGTATGCCTGCCAATATTCAAGTATTATTTCATCACTTGCATAGGAGCTGGTAGACCTCTGCCCAGAGTGTTCCAAATTTATTTATTTTTTTAAAGAAGTGAAAAACAGTATTTTCCCACATGCCCCTGACATAACCTATCCCTTAACCTCAATCCCATCAGAATATTACCAGGTAAAGTGTATGTAATCACTAACCACGAGCTTCTCTTATTTGCTCTCTTTTGGTATGTTTTACCATTGAAAATATTTTGTTTTATCTGTTATTAAAGAGTAATTCCCCTCTGGGTGATCTATGTACATTGCAGGGATTTTAACAAACTTTGTAGCAGATTCCTTCCTTTTGTTATTGTAAAGGAATAGCCGTTTGTTTCTCTGTGCAAAGTAAATGGGAGTAATTATCAATCAGCTGCTGCACCTGCAGGGCTCTGAGGAAAATGGCAGGGTCTGAATCCCTTTAAACGTGATTTCTCTTTGCAAGTATCTCACCAAAAGTGCCGTTTTTTTGTTGCAGGGGATGCCCAAAATCTTATTTGTATCCTGCAGACTTCTGGGAAAATCAGTAGGCCAATCACACAAGCAGGAAATGATATTTCTGGGGACGTTTTGTACACCATCTGTGTACAGAAGGCCTCCAGGTAGCCATATTGCCATTCATTTTACAGAAAATGACGGTGCTGCAGATTGTAAAGGAAAAGTAATATTTAATAGCATTCAAATACAATATGTTCGTGTAGAAATTGTATATATTACATTTTTTAATTTGCTATTTTTTTTCCCCTATAAAAGTGGATTTACCCTTAAAAAAAAAAAAAAAAAAAAAAAAAATACCAGCATCTCATGTCAGGTGATTAGAGCTTTCCTGTATCCTTTGCACACTTCCCGTGTTATCTCAAAGAATCTAATTTGTTCTCCTAGACACTAAACCAATCTCAGTGTCGATATTATGGGGAGAACTTGTATATTTTATAAAAATTCAACCGAGCAGGGCTGACACCACTTAGTTCACAAAAATGTGTGCGTTGTCTGCCTACAAAAAGAATTTGGAGCAAAGTGCATTTCTAGCAGGTGAAGAATTAGTGTACTTGTAGTCTTAAATTCTTGTTTTGTATTTCCTCAGCATACATTTTACAGTGCCAAGATTTTCAGGCATAAAGCATACATGGACCCTCCTGGCGGCTACTGCTGAAGACTGACAGCATGTAGCCAAAATGGCCACTGTCCCCAGTTACACACTGTTGATGTTTACATCTCCTCCTGTGAGTCAGTCATGCAGTGACCACGCATGCTCAGAATGACCTTGGCTTTCAGTCATTCCTGCACTGCTGTCCAGACATTGATATTTACATGTCACTCCTGAGTAAGGATGAGCTCCGGCGTGTTCGCACACTCCACGTGCAGAGCCCGCCAGGAAGTCGGCATGGCGCTGCGCTAATCGCAGGCAGTGAGACATTTTCCCGATGTGCGGCTGCAGAGATAGGGAAATGTCTCCCTGCCTGTGAATAGCGCAGCACCGCGCCGCGCCGACTTCCTGGAGAGCTTTGCACGTGGATTGTGCGAACACGCCGGAGCTCATCCTTACTCCTGAGCAGAAGCCAAAAGGGTCCTTAAATGCTGTATGCATATAAACATTAGTACAAACGTCACAAGCCCCACATTTTTACACAGGATTTTACCGCAAAAATTATAGGCCCGTATTCACAAACCCCAATAAGAAGCTTTATTACTGAAAAGGAACAGCTTAATCCGGAACTATACATGTCAGCTGTCTGGCTGCGCAGAATTGTGTAAATCACAAAAACGGACAGACAGAATCACAAATCTTTATATGTATTTCAACTGTGAAATGAGCTGCTTGCTAAGATTGTCGCCTTCACAAACAAAAACATGAACCTAACACCTAACCCTTATACCTGGCTTTAACGTGATCCTTTACAAAGTTATCTTTGAAGCAGACCTGTCATGAGATAAACATGTAAGCTGCTATTACTGCCAAGCAGACCTCCGTACTTCAGTCACTGACCTGGAACAGGTATGCAGATAAACACGCCTGACTTCACTCTGACCTTCCGGATCTGTGTAGCGGTTACATGTCACTGGGGCCGATTTACTAACACTGGAGAGAGCAAAATATGGTGCAGCTCTGCAAAGAAACCAATCAGCTTCCAGGTTTTATTGTCAAAGCTTAAAGGGGTTGTAAAGGTATTTTTTTTTTTCTTTAAAAATAACAAACATGTTATACTTACCTTCACTGTGCAGCTCGTTCTGCACAGAGTGGCCCCGAACCTGCTTTTCTGGGGTCCCTCGGCGGCTGTCTCAGCTCCTCCCCGCAATAACTAACCACCTTAATGCGAGCTCCCTCGCATGGTGGTTAGTTATTGCGGGCGCGCTCCCGTGATACAGCCGGCGGCTATAGCCGCTCGCTGTATCACTCGGCCCCGCCCCCCGGCGCGCCGCGTCATTGGATGTGATTGACAGCAGCGCGAGCCAATGGCTGCGCTGCTTTCAATCCATCCACTATAGCCAATCAGCGACCAGGCTGATCGGCTGAATGGAGGTCGGGAACGAGCAGGCGAGTTTTTGAGGTGCCGGTAAGTAAAACGGGGGGGCTGGGGGTGGCGGTATTATCCAAAGTTTTTTCACCTTAATGCATAGAATGCATTAAGGTGAAAAAATTTATACCTTTACAACCCCTTTAATTGAACAAGCTGAAGTTAGAAGAGGACTGGCCATCATACACAGCTACACCAGATTAAGCACTCTCTGGTTTTAGTAAATCAACCACACTACTGATCAATGAGGCGATCCATCAAAGGATGGATTGATAGTGAGCCACATAGGAAACAGGAAGGTGGTGCAGAGCAACAGCTGAGAACTAAACAAGCTATTGGAACATTAGAGACCCCAGACTTTAGGGCTCATCAGCACTACAGATTATCTCCCCATGAGTGCAGGAACCTCTAGCTGCTCAATATGTACACCTGCCTGCTGTTTAGGGGTTTTAATGTAAGCACAGGCTCACTTTAAGGCCCCTTTCACACTTCAAAGTCGCGCGATTTGGGATCAGTACTACTTTGTACGACTTCACAGGGTTGGGGTTTACAAAAGCTGCTTGTGCTTACAAAGTCGTACTGAAATCGTGTCTATATTATTCAGGTACGATTTTCATGCTACTTGAGGGTTTAACATTGAGGTCTATGGACATCAACTCGCATGGAAGTTGGACCAAAGTAGTGCAGGGACTACTTTGAAGTCGGCACGACATAAAGTCATGCCAATATGAATGGTAGTCATTGAAAATCATGAAGAATGACTTTTAATGTGATTTTGCAGTACAAAATCGTGGGACAAGTCGTATAAGTGTGAAAGGGGCCTAAGCTGGACAGAAGAAGGGAGACACAATCCAATAACCCTCAGGAGACACCTCTAACAAAAGCAGTGTTCATTTTTACATCAAATTTCCATTTAGTCTTATTCATAGTCTTTAAGAAAATGCCATTTTAGTTTTAGTCGTATTTTAGACATCTGAATTGTTTTAGTTTTATTTTAGTCAACTATAACCTCCAGTACATTTAAGTTGACTAAAATAATCAGCCAGCTAAAATCTAATGGGTTTAGTTAATTTGTAATGCATTATTTAAGCATTTCTCTAGAATTGCCAAACCGATTATATACTCCTGGAGTAAAGATCTAACTTCATGTTATTATTTATGGTATTAAGGTTTGAACATGCACTACAGACACAGATTTAGCCTTCTTTTGACTAAAATGCCATTTTAGTTTTAGTCATATTTTATTCATCTGAATTGTTTTAGTTGTATTTTAGTCTACTAAAATAGTGTTCACTTAAATTAACACTGAACAACAGTTTATCTATGGGAAAGCCACAGCGATTTGGACAAAGTTTTCAAAACTCTGCAATCTCTACTTTCTCAGATAAGCCCGGCCCAAAAAGTCGACACGTGGCTAACAAACATTGGATAGACGATCAAAGGGACACATAGCATTACTGTTATCCACTGCATATGGGCACCTTTGTGATGCTCAAAAAATGTAATTGGAATGTCAGTTGCCTCATTTACTATACGCATAGAAACC